>BJBW01004659.1:136722-221091 GCA_004320125.1 Scolopax mira | reverse complement strand
CTCATCACACATGGCCACAGTCCCCAGACACGCTGTCCACACCAGTTGCCATCATGCACGATGCATTTGTGCCCCCTGTTCTGCCATCCTTCTGCCGCTTACTGAAAATCACAGGTACTGGCCCTGGATGTGGATCATACATACCAGGGACTGGATCCAGACGTGCCGGGGTTGGGAAGACAGCACAAACTACATGGTCCATGCCTTGCAAGTGCCAAGGGTGGGGGTTTATTGACCTCTCAGATATCTCCTAAATTCTCAGTTGCAGGTTATGACTCTTCCAGCAGTAATGCCCCCCCCCTACCTTCCCCCACACCAAGGCAGTGGGTCTGTGGCTCACTTTTGGCATTCAAGTACTCTAAGAGAAAAGAGCAGCCTTTGTATCCCAAGCCTTGCCTTGGGATATCTGCTTGATGGTCCACTTCTCAGAGCCCTGACACAACCCACTGAGCTGGATGACCGACCACGCCAGCTCCAGCTGGCACCAAAAATCAGCTCTCGCTGAAACTTCTCCTTCCTCACCATCAGGGTCTGTACTAAGTTTCCTCCTCTCTCCCAAGCCCAGCTGCCTGCCTCCCTGCCCACCCCCAGTTTTCTGCAGGGTTGTACACCTGCATCTGGCTTTGCATGTGTTAAACCCACAGCAGGGTTTCATGCAAACCACTGGGGAGATGCAGCTGAGAAGGGTTCCCCCATCAAACCTCCTCTGCAGGATTTAGAGCCAAAGATGCTTGTCTTCCCTATGTGTTTTGTTTTGGTATCTTGTAGGTCATTTTTTTCTTTACTTGAGTGTGTTATTTTAACCTCATGCCATTATATAATACCAGAAACATAATGAATAATAGTACCAGGCTCTTAGACTATTTGCTCAGTGTTTCCCCGGGGTTTGACGCAGGCTTGCTTTCCTATCCTTGTTCTCTCTGTTGGTCTTTTCCAGCAAGGCAGGGAGCCTGCGTTCTCTCCACTCTGCACTGTGGATGCTGTTAGCACCTCTGTGCCACAAGGAGGAAGGACATCTTCCAGCTGCAGCACAGCAATTCACATTCATGCCAGGGCCAGAGGTGATAACCACACAGACGAAGCCAGAGGAGGCAATGGTGGGGTCTTCTCTGGTTTGGTCTGTAGCAAAACCCAAGAAACAACCCAGAGGAGTCTCACATATCCAAGCCTTGTTTCTGCCTCAGGGAGGTGGGTCTACAAGGTGTCCATGCTCCCCTATGTTCCTCTTTTCTTGTGGCCAGGGTTTGTGCCTTACAGGGGCTGGTAGGTGACCCCACAACAGCTGCTCCAGGCCCTCTCTACGGAAGCACTGAGCATGTAGACCACCTCTCACCCTCCTTAGCCACTATCACTGTCCTGGTGTCCGTGGCAGGGGAGGACTCCTCTTTCACCTTAGAGCATTCCACCTTCTCTTTTGCTTTCCTGGGCTGCTCCAACAGATTTGCAGCCAGCTTGGCTGTTTGGGGGATTACAGCTTCATTACACAAGTGATGGGGAGGAAAAGAATCTGAATTCTCACTTTCTTCTGGCTACTCTGGAAAATTCAGTACCTAGTCTTGAGCAAGACACTTTATGGAGGACACCTCCTGCAGTGGGGGGTGAGGGAAAAGCTGGGGGGAATGTCTCCTTTGCTTCTCAGGCTTGCTCAGCCTCTGTGTATAACTGGAGTTCTTCATTTTGGCATGGAATCCTAATCAGTAATGAGAAAGTTGGGAAAACCTCAGCCCTGAATGCTGATGGATTCAGAGGCCAAGCTGTCTTCCCACCCACATATTTGAGACCCCAGGCGTCACATGGATGATCCCATCCCCGTCTCCTGCTAGATGACATTCCTCCAACCCTGCCTATGTTCTGGCCAACCCGCTGGGGGTTCCTATCCATCCTCTCCCTTGTCCGATGCTGACCCAGTCTGCAGCTCTCATCTCTTGTCAGTCTCTTCGTGGAAACTGAGATTTACAAGTAACCTGAGAGTGTGGAGGTCTCCTGGGTCAGTGTACCCACCCGCAGCAGGGTTTTTATCTGCTGGATGCTTTCCATGGACCACAGCCTGAGGTGATATCTTCAGGCTGAAAACAGCAAACACTGATGCAACTGGTGTCAAATCGGTTGCAGGTTGGAAAGCTGAGACATGGGAAGCAGAGTGTCTCTTACAAATGGCAGGAACCTAAAAAGCTCACACAAGAGTTTATAAAGAATTGGGCCCTGAGCTCCGCCCCATTAATGTTTATTTTTAACAAATGTTGGAATATTGTTCCAAAGGACTGGAAAAGGCTAACAGTGTACAAATATTTACAGAGCACAGAATAAACTGTCAGCCTCTTAACTTGACATCAGTACCAGATGAAAATGTGGCAAGCTGATACAAGACTATGCAGAGAGTATTAAAAGCTGTTTCTGCTCTTAAAACATGAAGTCAATATATAATTTTATGGAGTTTGATTTGTAAAGGTAACAGCTGACATGCTGACCTTCTCTGAAGACCTGAAATTGAGGGGCATTTTGTACTTGAGATTCTCATTCTCTCAAAAATTACATTTGCTCTGCTAAGTGGAATTTAATTTGCCCAACAGGCAGATCTTGAAATGCTAATACATCAAAATATCATTTGATGATACTGCAGGAGTTTCGGGGGAGCTATGTTAGTGTCCTGCTCTAAACCCTGCACAACACAAGCTCTTTATCAGTGGCCAGGGAAAAATATTTCCTGTTGGGAATAAATATTTGCTGTTGTGGTTTGCTAAGTTCAGAAAATTTGTTGTAGCAAAAGCAAGTATTTCATGTATGCAGCTTTTGAACAGTATAGTAATTGAAGGTTTGGTTAACTAGGCATTACTGACCATGCATTTTAATATCATTCAAGCCAGATAGATTTTATACTTTCAAGAAGGAAGATGAAGATGTCATTGACACGGCAGTGGACTGTACCCTGGAAAGCCATGGCCTTGAAAGTGACCTAAGGGTCAGTGTTGATAATATTAGCTCAAATTGCCAAAGTGATGCTTTGTCTATATGTGGGAATGCAATCTTGCCTCCAAAAACTGGGTAACATTGAGAAGCGTGTCTAAGTTATCTGTTTATGACATTGATAAGACTGTACTGGAAGAGTCTTCCCATTTTTAGCCTTATGTGTTTCTTTTAAGATACTGAAAAATGAAAAAAAAGAAACAGTTCAGAAAAGAGCTACAGAAAAAGACATTGTATCTAAAGGGCATGTTTTAGTGAGAGATTAAAGTAGGTCAATTAATTTAACTTATCCAAGAAAAGATGATGAAGTGACTGAACAGTGTTTATAAGTCTACATTTCTGCAAGAAGAATCTTTGATTTAGTGGAAAAATAAAGAACAGGGCTTAATGGCTGCTGGTGGAAGTGAGACAATGCCAGCTGTGCAGGAGGTGTCCAGCTCTTCGAAATCAGCATCTCAGCTCAGGGATTTGGTGGTTGCTCCTGTTCCGTGGGGTGTGTGGCAGGACCCCGCTTTCAACCAAACCACTGCTGGAGGCTGCACATGGGCATTCCTGGACACGGTGTCTCTGCCCTGCAGTTGCCCCTGACTTGCAGCCAGGGATCTGTGAATCAGCTCAGAAAAGCAAAGGCTTGTTGTGCTGCCTGTTCCCCAGAACTGTGCTCTGATTCTGGAAAGCATCCTCAGGATTCATAACTCCACTGCATTAGACCCCAGCAGTGATGGCTGTTGCCATTACAAAACGGGGACTGGAGAAGACTGAATTTGCAGCCTATTGTAAGTACCAGCTGCACTGAGTCCAGGTATGTGACAGCATATTAAATTAAGACTGTGAAATCATCTTATGCTGCAATATAAGGCAGCGATGGACTTCATTGGCAAGAGAGACATCGTGAAAGAGAATTTCGTCTCAGCTAACAATAAACATTTCTTCTGTGCCAAGAGCTGCTTGCAGGTTGTACCCCAGCATGTAAACCAAACCAACGTAGATTGTCAAAAGTAATAGGGGTCCACCCTTATTGTTGTACTGTAACACCTTTCAAGTGCTGTGGCAACACACAGGGCGGAAAAGCAGCTGGGTGTCCCCAACCGGGCATTCCTGGGGCATGAGAGAAGTGGGCATTGCATGGAGAAGACAGCATGGTGCCCCTGGCAGACTTGGGTGCTCCTCATCTCTGGCTGGCCAGAGGCAGAGGTTGGACATGATCTTGGAGGCCCCTTTCATATGTCAGTGGTTTCTCCAAGTAAATGCGTTGGGTCATTAGTTATCTTCTCCTCAGACAGCAGAACGATTGCTGTATGTTTTCAGTTTCAAGCGTGCAAGATAAATGCTTTCAAATGAGGAGATCTCTGCTTGAGGTGGGTACACAGGATCTGCCTTTCTTTCTGCCTGTCATGTTTCTATGGGGTGATGGACAGTAGCTTGTCAGACACTGTGCTGTGTGAGGGGCAGCTCACTGTGGGGCTGTGTTGCATTCCCAATGCTTCAGCAGGTCCACATGCCAAACTTGCAACAGACAGACCTTACCATGGCTTCTCCAGCTTCTTATGGACAACAGCAACACATGACAGGATACAAAATGAGCTCCATCCCTTTGCTTGGTGGCCAGAGCATATGGTAGGAATCTTCTAGAGTCGACACATAAGGCAACCCTATTTTCTTCTCACTCTCTTGAGCACCAGGGATTATAGTCTTAGGCAAGTCAGCTGGGGATAACAGAGCTGTGTCCAAGGGCAGGAGTGGAAAACGGGGAAGAAAATCTCTCCAAAACCTATTCCTCAACTCCAAAGAAAACATGAAGCAGAAGCATATAGCATCAGTTAATTCTCCTGCCACTGTTTTGGAGACTGCTGTTTACATTAATGTGCTAACTCACATAACAGCATGTATAGCTCTTGACTCCAGTCCTAAGGACAGGAACCAAGAACAGCCGTCCCGTATTACCCAGAGGAAGTGTTCAACAAAAAATGGTCCTTGGTCTGCCCTGCAACTGCAGCTCCCCCTGGCAGAGCTCTCCTCTCAGGTGTTTGGTAAGACAGAGGACATGCCCAGACTGTCCCTGCTTGCAGGGATCGGCTGTCCAGGGAGAGCTCACAGAACAGGACCTCCCATTCTGTACCACTGACTTCCCTCAAGCTCTTCACCTCCACCTCCTAACTCTGATGAAGGCCCTTAGCCAGCGTCATGCCAGACTGTTATGCACCCTACCACCACCGAGATTCAATGACTTGAGGGCAAGGACATGGCCACCATTTCCAAGTGGAATGGGATCCAAGTATGGCATCAAGCAACTATCTCTGAAAGTTTCATTATTACTACAGTGAAAGCATCTTCACATGACTCAAAGCAGAGAGTGATAAGAGAGGAAAGGCTACTCAGAAACTGGTGGTAGCCATCTGTTTGAAACCCAAAAGCTTGACATATGCAACCTTGGTACCTCTCTCGCAACTGGAAATCATTTATTCTGAACCAGCAGCATTACAGACATTTGAGAATGGCCCTTAAGGACATGTGGCATGGTATGTGAAGTGTGTGATCACATTCCTGGGTTTTTGCTTTCTGCTATGACATCAGTGGGGCAATAAATCTGTGAGAGCTCTGGAGTTACTGTGAGACAGCATCAGAGGGTGTCCAGAGAATATGAAAGTCCTGTCTTCTCAAAGACTGATAGGAGGTGTAGGTACCCTCCTGTGCGGTACCAAGGCCATTGGCTGGTTCTCAGCAAATCCAAAATCTGTGATGCTAGGCAGGAGCAATACCACAGGAAGTCTCAATGGATAGAGATGACAAATTTCCCCATTTCCCCTGCCTGTGGCATCAAAATGATCTGTGTGGTTCAGCCACTAGACCCCGTTGGGAGCACCATATAACCAGTGTAAGGGAAACCCATGTCCAGGGGACCCCCTGAACTAAATCCAGCCCCTTGTTAGTCTAACCCTCATCTCAGTGAAACTGATATAAGGCATGAATAAATCTAGATGGATCCAGGGAAGGGCCACACATCCGTTAATCTATGTAATCACCCCAACCCTTGGCTCTAGGGCATGTCCAGAACCACACACTACATCCAGGAAGGTATTCCCGGAAAAATACACTGCCATAAACAAGGTGTCTGCTCCCTGCCTCCTTTCCAGCCCATGGTCCTGCAGTCCTCTTCCCTGTCTCACATATATAGGAGGAGCTGGGAAAAGGACATTAAAGGCAGAAATGCAAGCTGATGTGCAGACAGCACAGGGGTTTCAATCAAGACTCAAAACTAAGTTGGGCTCACTTGTATTTAGCCTGGGAGAACAGTGCTTATATAAGGCAGCTTTAGTTTGAATGAAGGTCAGGATCCAGGACTCCTTAGAATGTTTAAGTTTGGATTTGGGATGCTGTGGGCATCACAACACATTAGTTATGAGCACTAAGAGGAATGAGGAACTGAGAGCGCATCGACCAGCCTTCCCACCACAGCTATGGACTCCATCTTGATGTACAGTCTTATTCCTGCCCATTGGCCATTCATGCTCTCTTCCTTGGCTTGCTTTGCTGCCTTTCCACAGTTTATTGTTCCTCTCTCCAAAATCCAGTGCTTCTCCTTCTCTGCTGCCCATGGCCATGATGCCTCCAAAACAAATCTTCCTGACTCCCTTGCCTTGAGAACACTTTCATGTTCCCATGTCCCTTTTCCAAGATGAAAAAGAAGGCCAAATATTTTCCTTCAAAACGGAATCAAATATCACAAAAGGTTTCTTAAAATATCATCTCTCGCTGGAAAAGGGTGAGTTTTCTAATTAGAAAAGACATGTCAGGGCCTCATGGTGTTTGAGTCAGGTTGGACTGTAGCCAAGGACTTTCATCATGCATCAGCCCAACTCATAGGCAAGACCTGTTGGCGTGTCATGTGTGATGTAGTCCAAACTGGGAAGGCTGTCCCTGACGTGATGATGGTGACAGGAGTTTCCAAAACTACAAGTCCAGTGACTCACCCCATGGCATCCCTGGGTCAAAATGCCTGGCTTTTAGACAGCTTTCCACTGAAATAATATGGGCTGTGATTTTTCACTAGAAAGTAAACATTTTTCCAGAGAAAAAGCCTTACTTATGAGAAGCCTCATCCAAGCTTTGCAGTAACTTTGGTGCTCCCCTGCAGGCTGCCCACTCCTAGGGGATGACCCTGGGTTCCTGGGCTGTGCATCCCTGCTCCCAGCAGCTTCTGGACTGTGTGTTTGCCAGGATCATCCCTGTCTCTGCTCTCCCACAGACCCTGTTGTACAAAGCTGAAGGTAAGAGCGCTTTCAGATGTGACTTTTCATCATGGCAAGTACTTCCCTTTGGTGTTCCTGGGACCTTTGTGAAATCCAGCCTCTTAAAGGCAGTGCTCATTAGCGCTTAGCTTTGTTATTAGGGAAGGCTAATTGCTGACACCATTTCCCATTCATGAGTGTTCAGCTTTGCAGAAAACCAGGAAAGCTCTCACCCACAGTGCTAATTCCTTTGATGATAAAGATCTGGATGTGCCATATCAGCCCTCAACCTGCCTACTCTAGGAAGCCTTTATTTAGCATCAACATTTATCATTGCTAAATGTATAAATAATACCATTAGACACTCTGAGCTGCGATAAAATTAGCAATGTAAACAGAGAAAGTGAGTGACCTTAGCGGAGAATCATTGTTGATTTTGACCCAACACCTACCGGTATGATTAGTCACAACAGAACTGCTCAGGGAAAGGGGCCATTGGGGCTTGTTTGGAAATTAGAGACTTGCAGTGTTTATTTTATGGAACAGATCTAATTCCTGCTGAGTTTCTCTATAAGCACCGGGTCACAGCCCCACCTCCATTCCGCCGGACGCCCCTGGGGCTCATCAGCCCGGAGCCTGAAGGCCCGTGTGGGTAATGCTCCTGAAAGCTGGACTCTCTTCCAAACCATCAGGAGAAGTTGCCCTTCCTGCCTCTCCTGCCTGCCCTGACTGCCTACCCCAGGGTGAGCAGGGGCAGGAGGTGCCACACAATCATTGCCACGTGAAACCAAGGTACTTCTAATGCCTTCATACGTACCCTGGCAAATTCCCACAGTGATGACATGTGTGTGGTGCCCCCTCTCCTCTCTTCTCTCCACCCAGCCAGATGTTCCCCTGAGTTCCTACCTTGCAAAGCAAAACAACAAAACCACAGTACCCACAGGTTTGAACCTTCAGGGTCATATTTCTTTTCCTAATCCCTACCATCAAACAGCATTGCCTCAACCTTAGTATTGAGTCCTGGTCTCTGCGTTAGCCTTTCCAGCTGCCTGGGACCAAGCCAGCTGTGAGTGCAGTGACACCCACCACCACCACAGCTTTGCTCTCTGAAACGTCTTCCTTCTTCTCTGTCTTTCTCTCTCTTCCACATGCGTGGTTGGTAGGTAATGAATTGTATGTTTAATGCACATAAAAAATCACAATCTTTTCATCCAGGTCTGTCATTTGAATGTAGAGTGTGACATACATAGGCTATTTTTTCGTGTTGGATGGGGTTGGTGTACATGACACCAGATTTAAGGAGAGAGAGAGACTATTAAATCCTCAGTGCTGCTGTGGTCAAACTGCATCAACTGGCAGCAGACCTCAGCAGAGTGGTCCCCTGGAGAAGCTGAAGCCCATGTAAAGGGTTGACTCTCCTCAAACAAGATATTTATAGAAGCAAAGTAGTGTTGGATGGAGGGAGTTCAGGAGGACGTTTAGACCAAAATCCCCATTGGGTTGGAAAAGACATAGCTAGTCAAATGATAGCTGATTTGGGAAGTTCAGAGCTAAGCAAGGCTGGTGTCTTCCCAGAAAGATGACATAGAACTGTTACTTGATTTACTATAATTTAATCAAGCTGATCATTAGGTTAATTTGATGATCTGATATAGAATAAGATGCACAAGTCAACCAGGGCTGTGGGAGGAGTTTATACTACTGCCAACTCAAAAGTCAATTAAAAAAAATGCTGAAAATACATGTTCTGCAAATAGTCACTTGAGGAAACACTCTGGCCTGCTCTGTGCAGGAAAACAAGCCAGATGACATCCCTTCTTGGACTAACCAGCAGTGAATCTCTGAGCCCCTTCTCCAACCATCCCTCTGGCTTTACTTAGTTACCTATTTCAGTTATTAATAAGCATTATGTGGGCACTGGTGAGATTCAATGGTTCCGTGCCTTGCTGTTAGGATTTAGAGATATTCCACAGTCAATAAATGAGAGCAATCTTGGAAAATTTACCTATGGTCCTACTATTGTCCCACTACCTTGGAAGAGGAACGTGGTTGTGTTTGGAGGTGAACTGGTTTTCATGCTTTCCATGAGCAAGGTGGGTATCCAGATCTCAGGGAGAGGGGACATAGATTTTGCTCAGATCCCTAAGGACCTCAGAGCATCATTGTGAGAGACTTGTGAGAAATGGAAGGAAAATGTCCCAATACACACCTCAAGGTACCCAGAGAAACTGTCCTGGGGGAGTATCTTCATCCCATTGCTCTGAAGCCAACCTCCTTCTGCTCCTCTCCCTGGCAGTGCCTTTCCATGGGAGCTGCCCTTCATCCTCAGCCTGCTTCTTCCCCTTCCAGGAGAGAGTGGTTTTCTCACCCCTGTGTGGGCAGATCTAGGCTATCCCCTTCTGCTTGTCTTTCTCCTCCTGTAACTGACTACAGGCAGGCGTTGGGGAAGACTTGTGGCCTAATTGCAAGCAGACGTTGGCCATCCCCACTTGCAGCCTGATGGTCAGAGCTCTCAGGAGGTGTAAGCGAGCTCTGACGCGTGGGTCTGTCACATTAGTTTTCCTGTTGTGCTGCTGATTGGTGTGTCTGACCCAAACTAAACAATACCTATGCCATACACTCCACAGTGCTTTCCCACTTGTGACTGCCAGGTGCTGGCACGCAGGAGAGGCAGGAAGGTTGCCCAGCCCCACCAGAGCCAGAGGCAGGTCGCAGCCTGCTAAGGCAGCTTGCAGTGAGCAGCAGTATCCTCATGAGGGAGAGCAAACTGCTTTCTCACCCTTCTTCACTATTTCCCGTTTGCTCCCTGCCTGGGTTCCCATCACAGCCACTCTCATCTCTCACCACAGCCTGTGTCTTACATCCATTTCTCAAGGGTCGTCCCTGGGGTGGGATCTCCTTCTGGAGCCTTGCAAGCTGGGACGAGCTTTGTCACAATCCCACACCAGCCACGGACTCCCACACTCAGTCCCACATAGGATTTCCTTTTCTTCTCTTCACTGGCTGCTCTTCAAAAAGAGATTCTGTGTGTCACCTCCAAGAGCAGGACAACAAACGGGGTTATCTTCTGAGGTCATCAGATTTGCTGATATGCTAGGTTGAGCCACATTAGCAACAGTTTAGAAAAGCCCTTTGGGCTTGAAAATGAGCCTGGGGGAGCTTGTTGCAAAAGGATCAATTTTGGAGGGGAAGAGAAGGAAAGAGTGTGCTGGTAGAGATACATCCCCTCTATGGACACTCTGCTGCTGAAGTGGGGGGAAGCAAAGCAGCAGGAAAGATGATGCAGACACCACTCTCCAAGGTGAAAGGCTGGCATAAACACACCATGTAGCAGAAGGGACTAAGCTGCAGAAGGTTTTGGTGGCCCTCAGAACATGGCAATGGGATGGAGAAGAAGCTCCAGTGAAGAGGACTAATGCACCCAGCACATGTAGGGTGCAAGGACCAGCACTGGTGAAGAGGAACAGCTACATCTGCCTTCCATCAACAGCAGTTCAGCTCATTGACCTCACCTCCTTCTGAATCTGCACTCCCTGATGTCTACTGACCAACACATCCCACCTGCAAGCCCTGTGCTGGAGCTCATGATGCCATTCCTACGAGCAGCAGCAGCCCCTGCCTGCCGCAGGGTGTCCGTGCCAAAGCATTAGTGCCGTGGCTCGTGGCACACTCAGCAGGGCACCTGCATCCCACCCTGGTCTCACCCACCCGCTCAGGGCTGTGGCCATCAGCTCGCGCCCGCCTGGAGGTACAGCTCAGCTGTGTGCTCACAAGCCACTGCCGTGCTGATGGGGATCTTGCAGAGCTGCCAGTTGCATTCCAGCTCGTTATGTTTTAATTTAGTCAATCCATAGGCTGCCTATTGTGAGGATATCAGCACTGAAAAGCAAAATCCAAATCCAGAACATTGCAGAAGAACCAAACTGCCAAACTGCAGAGACAGAGAGACAAAGTAAATCTGTCATAAAGCAGCCCTGACAGACCTCCCACCCTGAGAGGAGCCAGTTCCCAATTAGCACAAAGAACTTGGGCAAAGAGGAAGAACAGATTCAAAAACAAATGAAAGGGACCAAAAATGGTCAAGAAAAGGCCAGTGGAAATACTCAGGTCAGTGCTGAGCCATGTAGCATGGGGGGCGTCCCTCTGCACCTTGGAGACCTCCCCTGGCATGGACCTGCCCCACACCCACCCCGGCAAATCTTCCAGTGACCTCGAGAGTGAGGGTCTGTCCCTGCCTGGCAGGAGGGACACTGCTCTTAGCCGTGATGGCAGCTAGAGATGAGGGGAGCAGGCAGGTATGAGGGGAGTCTGTGGGGACACAGGGTGGCAGGGTTGTCATGGACACCATAGGGGCAGTGACCCCAGCTAATAGGGGAGAGACATGAGGATGCTGGGAGGAACGGACAGGCAGCTGCCCAGGGCACTGAGGAGGCAAAGCCCCCTCCCAAGGTCTCTGTGCTGACTCTGTACCCAGCCAGAGCTGTTTTGTCTCCAAGGGGCTCTGAAGACGTGGCCAGCAAACGACATGCCATGAACCAGCAGAGATTACACGGCCTCGGTGCTTGTGTGGGGTTCAGCAGGGCAGCGGTGTCCTGTGAGGCTGTGACATGTCTGAGCTGGGGGCACTGGTGCAGGTGGGCACTTGGATGCTCCCCTTGTTCTTCAGCTGCCCAGCAGTGCTTATGGAGAAGGAGGGAGAAGAGGGCAGTGGGGAGGAAGAAGGGAAAGGAAAAAACTCTTTTAGTGGTATAAATCATCCAGTTCCGCTATTCCAGCTGAGCGTCTGCCTGTAGAGCTGGAGGCCAAAGGGATGTTGGGTCTGACCTCCTACATAGCGCAGTGCTCCTCACAACTGCCTCCTTGGGCCAGGCTCGCGCTCAGGCAGCACATTACAAGCCATTTCCCGTAAGAGGGCTTCTCAGCCCCCGTCCTGATCACATCCAGCGCTGCGGCTTGCACTGATCTTGCCGTGATAAAATAGTTTCCGACTCACTTTGAAGCTTTTGGGCTCCAAGTTCAGTCCATGTTTGCTGGCTGCCTCAGTTGGGATACTCGGGATGCTGTCTTGGGAGAGAGCAGACATCCACATGCTGCAGCCCCCAGTGAGTGGTAAGGGGTGGATCTCAGCTCCCCTGCAAGGATCTGTGACCCCCACATCCTTGCTAAGCCTAACCCTAACTCCTGGCTTATTGTTGGATCAGTTTATGCAAATATTCAATCAGTTCTCTGGGCATATTGGAGAGGCGAGACGAGGAGAAGGGCTGGGGGAAAGATGGAGTCACCAGCTGCCATCAGATAAGCCCACTGAACTTCCCAAACCAGCCAGGCACCGAGCATCACCCCCTCCCTGAGTGCCCTCTGCCCTGCCTCGTCCTTGTCTTCCTCCTGGTGGGCTCCTTGCCCTGCTCCTGCCCTCCCACCACCCACCCCTTTCCCCAGGAGCCCTTTGGCTTTCCCTGCAGCCCGCTCTGTTCTTGACAAACCTAAACAACTCTATGGCCTCTATGAATTTTTTCCCCTTGCTGCTCATCCTGGTTTCCAGAACATTGCAGACTATGCAGATCATAACAGCTATATTTAAGGTTGCCTGACAGTTTCCATGATATGACCCATTGTTCAGTTACTTACAACACTGCCAAACTTTAACCCTTTGGACTGAATAATCTGGAATAACTTCATCAGGAACAAGCTCAGTCCTTTTGAAAAGCAAAATCAGAGGGAAGCACTTGGTTTGCTCCAGTTCTTGGTGTCAGGTCTGTGTCTCCACTCTGTGGCCCTTGTGGCAAATCCACCCAATTACATAAGGGCCTGAAAATCACGATTTCTCAAGCACCTCTGAAGCAGGGCTGTGCCAGGATGTCCCTGTAACGGCTGCAACGGCAACGCACCCAGCCCAGGCAAACCCCGCCACGGGAGACCCTGCAGCCCCAGCCCCTGGCATCCTGCCCTGGCTACTGAGCCCTGACGGCAGGAGGCCACCTTGGCCTTGGCCATCAGTGCAGACAACAGGATCCCTGCCTCTCCTGGCCTGTTGGTGCTGGGACACTGCAACGCCTGACTCGCACGTCTCCAAATTCCTCTGCTGTCAGCAAGCTGCTGGGAAGGCATCAGGAGAAGGTTTTGCTGGTTGGCCCTCACTGAGTGACACTCCTCCTGGTGCTCTGGCTCCATCAGTTTGGGTGCTGGAGGGAAACTAACTCTTCGGTGACCTTTTGTGCATTACTATGAGGACAGATCTGCTGGTTTTGCTGGTTTTTTAAAAAATGAAATTGCATTTAATTGCTAATTTTTTTCCCATTTTTACATATATCATATACTGCAGTGTCTACGTGATTACATATGTAATGTCTCCACAGCTTTGCTTTATCCAATCACAAGATCTCAGGCAACAAATAAGGCTGTGCAATTAATAAAGCTGGTTCTTATTAAAAAATATCGTTTCTTCATATAACTAAAACTATCTCATGAATCACAAAGACCCTGCATGAGCAGGTTCAAATGACCTTTTTTACATTTCATCTTCATATTAACTCCCTTAGTTTTTGTACAAAATCTGTGATGATGCCTGACAGCACAGAACCCAGCAGGAAGCCCTGTTGTGTGTCTGTACCAGGACAAAGAGGTCTAACTTCCCTTCCTGCCTCACTTGATCCCTGGCTGTGCCAGATGATCCAGCTCCTTCAGCAACGAGGGGCCTGTGCAAATTATTTCACCTGTGATCCTTTTTTGCCCACTGTTTTGACATGTTCAGAGAACATTAATACAATCTCTGTGCAAACGGTACCTGGCACATGCTGTCCTACCATCATTGATAGCCAGCACACCTGTAGGTCCTTCATGTCCATGAAGTTTGTTACCCACAAACCCTGCACAAGCACCCAAGCCCCATCCTGGATGGGGGCCTAAAGTCATTGCCAATGCCAGTTATGCCCTGTTCATCTCACCATAGTTAAAAAGTCAAATCTGCACCCTCAGGCACTAAAATAAGGATTTGGAATGAGTATGGACTGTAACTGGTGGGTCCTGGACAGACTACATGTTATCCCATGTGCTATAGAAACCATCTGTGTGGCTGGGAGAAGGCTATGGCTAACAGAAATAGTCACAATTCAAGAGTGGTTTGCACACAATTCCTTAGCCAAAAAAGCTGACACCACAAATTTTTTGAAACTCCAATCAAGCTTTTTCCTCAGCAATGAATACACCCATGTCAAAGACAAGGAAAAATGGAGGAGAGGCATAAAAGCTCCTACATCTCTCCAACTAGTCCTTTAAGTTGGTGGGTAACTCTCACACATCACCCACCCGCTGGTGAAGATGACACTTTGTATGACCAACCTCCCATGTCCCACATGGGAGAGCAGCATGGACTTCTGTCCCCCAGGTCTCCCTTATTCCTTGGAAAGCAAAGAGCAAGCACGAGCTCTTCCTGCCCTCTTAAAAATAATATTACACAACCCCCTTCTAAAGAATGATAGTCTTTCTTATAGTCATTCTGAAACTTGAATATTTTATAACGGATAAAATGATCACAGAAAATTCCAAGGACAGCCAAGGAGCTAAAAATGATCCGATCATGTTTCCAACCATGAGACCTTTGGAAAGAGCCCCGGAGAGAGGGGGAAACACATTAATTTTACGTTTTAATATTCAACAAACAGAGCAGACTCTGCAGAGCGGCAGTGTCCAGTTGAAAGTGTCGAGAAGTTTATTTTTCTTCAAACCTGCTATGGGGTTGAGCTTGGGACTCTCTGTTTAGCTTTTCAGCCTGTAGTTACATTGTGTAAACAGTTTATTTAACGTCATTTTTGGCACTTCTTCAGTAAACCCACCATAATAATCCTACTGGCAGACCAAACAGATCGCAGATTAGCAGACAAAGCTGCTGTAAAACACCAAATTACCCATCCCCTGCTTTCCTGTTTTTGTGAGACGTGAAGCCCTGTACTTAGCCGTGTTTATGCCTCGTTTCAGGGCCGCTCCACCAGGTCACCCAGCGGCTCCGCTTAACGCCCAGCCCCAGCCCTGCCGGCATCGCCGCCTGGAAGCGGGGAGGGGGAAGGATTCTTCAGCCCTTTTAGAAGCTCATAAAACGTGCTGGGGTGCTGGCTGTTG
Source organism: Scolopax mira (assembly GCA_004320125.1). Taxonomy (NCBI): domain Eukaryota; kingdom Metazoa; phylum Chordata; class Aves; order Charadriiformes; family Scolopacidae; genus Scolopax; species Scolopax mira. Next base: position 205,783 of record BJBW01004659.1, on the reverse strand, counting down.
CTTAACAGGGAAGGTATGCTGGCTTGATCCAGATTGGAAAAGACTCTAGACTAATGCTAAAGTCACCTATTGCTTACATTTCATTTTAATGTGCTTGAGTTCAATAAAAGTTTATCATCTCCATTAAAACGGTGCCTATTGGAACTGATTTAATCTCGTTAGCACAGAAAACCACATGAAAGGAATCAAGTTCATGGACAAGAATGAGCACAGTTACTTTTGGAGCATAAATTACATAAAAGCGATGGATAATCAGCCAGAGCCACAGTGCCTGTCACCTGCATTACTCACATATTTATGCCAGTGCACTTTGCTGGGGAAGGTGCTGGGCAGGAGCCATATCGCAGCAGGACTGAGAGCCTGCCAAGCACAGGAGTAATCAGCTGCTTAATGTCACAGCATCAACACTCTCCTAAAGAGTCTATGAATTGTGTTACATTTGAACAAACAAATGTCATGTGTAGGGGTGCTGGTCAAATGTCTACTGGCAAAAGGACAACGCAGCTGTAAATCTTGACTTCAGTATCACCCTGCTTTCAGCACAGAGATGCTCTGCCTTTCTCGAGGGAAATGCCAACTCCACCACCAGCCCCCTGCCTGGCGAGTGCCCTTGGTGTGGGCAACGGGCCAGAAAAGTGCAGTTATTGTGGGCACAGGAGCAAGGAGGTGCAGCAAGGGGGGATTTCAGCTGGACCTTTGTGTGCTAGCATCGACCCTGGCCTCTCCACAGAGCACTGCCAGCACCTATGCCCGGGGTGGCTGTTGGGATGCCCTTGAGCAAGGAGAGTTGGTGGCTCCTCAGGGACCCACTTCTGCTGGCAGCAGGCATGGCACTAGGGAGGCAGAGGTTTTAGATTAGATTAGATATGAGGAAGAATTACTTTCCTGAGGGGGTGGTCAGGCACTGGAACAGCCTGCTCAGGGAGGTGGTGGAGTCACCATCCCTGGAGGGATTTAAGAAACATGTAGACGTGGCACTTCAGGGCATGCTCTAGTGCCTGGGATTGTTTGGGTTTTTTTGTGTGTGTATGATTGACTCGATGATCTCAAAGGTCCCTTCCAACCACAAAGATCCTGTGATTTTGCCCTGGGGCTGCATCAGCAGCTTGTCCCCCTGGTGACGGGTGTTAACAGAGAAGGACACCCCTGCGACCCTGCACTCTGCTTTTACTGGTGCCATCCCCTGATGGAGCAGCCTCTTTCCATGATGAGGGATGCAGATTGGTGAGAAGAACACGGGATGGCAAAAAAGCCACTGGGAGAAGTGTGAAACCTGCCTGTGGTGCCTCCACCCCTGGGCTCCTCGGGACAGGATGCTGCCACAGTGCCCACCTCTCACAGGATCCGAGACCCAGCATTTCCTGCCCTGAGCCATCTCCTCCTGTGCCCCTGCAGCACCCCAGCCCTGCAGACCCCCGTTCCCTAGGATGGACTCACCACACTGTGCTGCCTGCAGGGCTGCGGTTTGCTGACAAGGGCTCTCCAAGGAACAGGAAATCTCTTGGTGTCTGGCCAATATCAACACCACACACCTCGGTCTCCCAGTTCCCCCAGCAGAAGGAAGCACTGGGGAGCTCAGCTCCTCTCCAGCATCTTGCTCTGTCAACAGCATCTGCTCTTCTCTGCCAGGGTATCTGCAGCCCTGACATCCTTCTGGATCCCTCACTGCTGGGGCTGGCTGCCCAAATGCCACAACAGGCAAAAATTACCTTTTCCTTCTGGCAATGGTCAGATAATTTTTGTCTCATTTTACCGGGAACAGGCCCAGCTTTTGCCCTTTCTGGCTGAGACCCTGAGGTTGTGCTTGTTCCTAACTGGCTCCAGCCCTTGGGTGTAAGGCACATCTATCACCCAAAGCTCTCTGTGGCACAAGCCCCACAGACCCCGTAAATTCATCTCCCCACAGCCTTGGGGAGATGAATCCTTGCAAGACTCTTTGCAGCTGCAAAGCCATTTTTTGCTGCAAGAGAGAAATGCCAGGCAGATGGGAACAGCAGTGGGCAGAGGGGCAGGCCCAGGTCAGAGGAACACCTCTGCAAGGAGCAGGTTGTTGCAAGCCATGCTGATTCACTCCCCTGAGCCAAGACTTTCCTACATAATTTTTTCACACATGCCCCAAAGCCCATCATGACCTGTACGCATCCTTAACACCCATATGGGTGCCCAGCCCTCCACACTCACAGATCCTCCCCACTATGCACACTCATGGGGGTCTGTCCACACCAACCCCGACACCCAGACCCTGACCTGCTTGCTCTGCATTCACTTGAAGTCTAGAGACAAACGTGCACAGAAACAGAAGTGCAGAGCTGCCACTTTGAACCAAACTGTTTGCTCTTCAACAACCTGGAAAAGAAGTGCTAATGGCACACCAGGATAAACCAGAGGCATGGGCTGAGGGAGGATCCTACAAGCTCCCCAGGGATAGGGAAGATGCCATGATGGCCATGTGTCTCAGCATGCCAGATGTGCTGAAGCTATAACCCAGCAGGACTCTGTGAGGCACATGTTCTTCTGGGGGATGTTGAATCTTACTGAGCTCCCAAAGATGTTCTGAGTGTGCCAGGGAAACTCCTTTGGGTTCACATGTCTTCCTTGGGCCCTTTGTCATCAGCATCCCATGGTCAAAGGGGTCTGCAGCAGGATTTGTCCATTATTAAAAATCTCACTGAATGTAGGAAAGGTCACAGAGGATTTGAGTAAGATTTTCCCCCTTTCAAGTGACTGCCTGCGTACACCACTTCAGAGGGAATGAACAAGCATGAAATTCAATTATACAGGCACCCACTTAAACACTTGAACCAGAACTGCTTCCCTTAATCTTTATGTTGAGGACAGGGTAAGACTGTGAAGCCCCTCTCGGCACGACGGCACTTTATTTCATCTGCAGTCCTGGTAAGATACACAATTCACTTAACTGAAGAGTGGGGATTTTGAGCTGTGTGCTCCTAATTCTTTTTGTAAGCAACACAGACTAGTAGTGTTGCCCATCACTGTCAGACCTCCTCATAGAAAGTCAACTGGTAACAGCAAATAGCCATGGTCTGGCCCAGACGGAGGGCTTTGCAAAGCCCCCGTAAGCACCACTGCATCTAGTGGTCCTGCAGACACAGGAGCAATGGGGTGATGGGGAGAAAAGGCAAAGCTCTGAGCAGCCCACCTTCCTACAGGTGGGCACAAGGTGGGAAGCCCATCTATGAGGTTGTCTGTAACATGCGTCTGTCCAGAGGAAACTTGCTTCCATCCTGTCTCACACACGGGCCTCTTGGAGCTAGAGCACTCTTCACCTGATTTAAGACTTGTTGCTGCCTTCTGGGCTAAGATTTCACTTGTACAGCAAAAAGCAGAGCTGTATCAGCCCAGACTTATCAAAGGTACCAGCTTACTGCCCAAGATCTGCAATGCTGTGGCATTCAAGGAAGAGACTGAGTCGTTCTGTCAGGCCCGTCAAATGCTAGGTGGACCATGGACGGTGTTTCTCAGTTTCTATAAGGATGTGGGTGTAAATCACTCTGCTGTGATAAACTGGAAATTACAAAACACTTAAAGACAGCAGACCTGTTTGAAGCTGCTCAAAATGTGTTTTCTGGCATGATTTAATGGGTCACAGCACTTATGGCAGTGAAGCACCCCTAAAACAATTCATTATCCTTCAGGCTGCTCTGAGCAGCAAAGCACAGAGCTCTAATTTGATTAAAATAATACTGTTTTCCTTTCATATCTGCTTCAGACTGCAAGCCATTGGGGCAGGTCCCAAGCTCTGTGCCGGCACATGGTGGGTGAAATGACACTGTGGCTCCCCATCCGCTGTTCCCCTGCCAGGGCAGAGGATGCCCCGCAATCTGTGCTGACTGGATCCTATCCTGATCTCGTCTGAGCCTAGGAGGTCTAACTCCACATCAACCAGTGGCTTTAAACCTGAATAAAAAGGGGTATAAGATTAGAGCTCCATCCACTTAGTTACAGTGTTTACAAAACAGAAAAGTCTCCTTTTGGAACTTCTTTGCCCTCTGTAAAACCTCCAAAGACTCTTTGGTACTGAGTTTCATCCATTTCCTGCTACAAGCACTCCTTGAACATCATCTGGGAGCTTCACATAAAATAATTCAGCCCTGGCTCCTTGAGGTGCATCGATAAAGCACACATGCTGTAGCCCTCCTAATTACTTTTGGCCTTGAGCATCGACCATTATCAGGTGGGAGACCCCAGGATAACAGTGTCTTAGAGAAGTGATCTGGCTGTCCTTCATGCAACAGTGTCCTGATGGAGATGCAGTGAATGCTGGAGCTCTTTTAAGATGTAATCGTGTGAGCAGGCTTTAGTCAAATCCCTCAGAATAGGGACTAAACTGGGTATTGGAGACAGATGCTGAGGTGGAGAACGGCTCTCAAGAGAGGATCATTTCTCCAGTGCTGCTGTGCTGAGGTACTTCTTAGAATCATAGGATTACAGAGTGGTTTGGGTGGGAAGGGACCTTAATAATCATCCATTGCCCCAACCCACATGCAGGACTTTTCACTTGGCCTTGTGGAACTTCACTGGATTTGCAGGGGTCTCTGTCAAGGATCTGTCCGGGTCCCTCTGGATGGCATCCCTTCCCTCCAGAGCATCAACTCCACCACTCAGCTTGGTGTCATCCACAAACTTGCTGAGAGTGCATTTGATCCCACCCAATCCGAGACTTCTCCCTGAAGCCTGTCCAAGCCCATGCTCATTGAGCAGCTCCACTGACTCACCAGCATCCTGCCCTGGCATCAGGTTTGCTCTCTATTTAGCAGTGCTGTATTGGTTATTATTTGCTCTTTTAAAAGATGGGAAAGCCCATATTTGCTGGGGTGCTGGCCGAAGATGACCAGTCCTATGACCATTCAGGCTAGCTGAGACCCACATGTCTGGCTAAGCCCATGAGAAGATCAAGAAACTGTCAAATCTATTTTCTGCAGGGGAGAATTACAGCAGAAGTAGTGTTTCCTGCACAGAACCTACTGTTCCTGTGAGCAGACAGCACGACTGACCTTACGTTGAGCCCAGCAGACCCTCAGTGAAGGTCCAGCACGTGTAAAAAAAAAAGTCTCCTCAGCAGATTTGTTAAGACATTTTCCCAACCAGAGACCATAAAGTATTTGGAGCTGGTGCTCCAGAGACAGAAGAATTTAGTCACTCCGGCTTTCTGAACATGGCTTTGAAACATCAGAATTTTTTAGAAAGGGCAATAAATGTGTTTCCTCTGTTCGCATTAAACACTGTGCAGATTCCTGTCACGAGGAATGAAAACAGGAGTTGGGTCAACAAATGATAATGAGGCTCCATATGCCTTTTGGGGGGGTCAATGCCAGATCACAGAGCCCGGGCCCACGCCAAGAATCCGAGGGAGGTTTCCTGAAGCTCTGGGAGCAGGAACAGCCTCGCTGTGCCGGTCCCTGCGCCCAAGGGAGACGCGAACCGGGGAGTCGCTGCTCCTTGGCTGATGCCTGCAGCTCCAGCGGGCACCAGAGGGAACTGCCAGAGGATCCCCTGGGCTGGGCAGATATTTCTTCCCTTACTGAACAGTGGTATTTTTGCCAAAGCAGAAACTTTAATGAAAAAATCAACAAAACAAAACCAAAAAAAACCCACAAAAACAACCAACCAAAACAAACACTTCATCTTTCTCCCTTTGAACTTTAGGGAGGATTTTCATGGAAGAAAACCAGGAGAACCCTTCAGAAGTAAACATTTCTCAGTTATTAAAAACAAATAAATAAACAACCCCTCTTGTATTCCCATGTAAACAGGAACACTTTATTAAAAAGATGAAAAAGCTATGTTTTTGTGAAAGAAGAAATTAATTCCACGCTATCTCCCCATGGTCCCAGAGGCTTTTGGCCTTGACTGCCTGTGCTACAGTGTTGGAAACTATATGACACCACCTCCTCGGGACACGTGCATGGCTCAGGGGTGGCCAGCAGCAATCTACCTGGGCACAATATTCGTGGGCCCCTGTTTGCACAAGCAGTGTGTCACCTTCCTGGTGTGCCACTGGCGTGTGGTGACCTGGGTCCCCACCTCCTGCCTGCTGTACCCGGAGATTGGCTTTGCTTCAGAAGGAGAAATACCCTCACAAGGGACACGTCCCCAGCCATGAGATGCGACGTCACTGGATCAGGCACTGCTTGTCCCCCAGTGTGAGAAGGGGATGGCTATGGCTTTGGCAGCAGAACCTGGTCACTTCTGGTTGACCAGAGGTGCTGTTCTTGTGCCCCAAGATTTTTGAGATCCAGAATGTAGAGCCCTTACCCAGCATCATGGATGCTGGGATGGGGATAGGAACCACTGTGGCAGGAGACCTAACACTGCTCCTGCGCTGGGAGGAAGTGCCCCAGGGAGAAGACCCTCCATCCTTCTATCCTCCAGCTGAGGATGCCATTGTCCTGCACAGAGCCTGGCTGTGGAGGGGGACAGCAGGGACTGGGGGCACTGGGGGCACAAAAGCCTTTTCCAGAGCTGTGTGAACTGCAGGGCTGCCGAGCAAGGTGGACTCGGCAACCTTCACATCTTGCAGGAGAATTGTTGTTCCCAACAGCAAAGCAAAGCAGCAACATGCAGAAGTGCTTTGCCAGTTTCTTCTCACCCAGGCTATCCATCCCCTAAAGTTTCTGAGGCACTTTCAACTGGGATTGAGCCACCTGGGTGACCTGAGAACACTGACATCTTCCACCAACCTTCCCTTACTCCTGGAGAGGAACACGAGATCATTGCTTGTCCTGCAGAGAAATTCTAGCCAGGCTTGTTGCTCACTCTGGTGTTTAACATTCCCGCAGATTATCCAGCACTGCCTGAGAAAAATGTGCTTGGAAGCAGTGGAGTATTGTGTCTGGGGGGAGCAGTGGCTGCCCCCAAGGGGCTCTCCTCCTGCAGACCTTTCCTGCCAAGTCTCAGTTCTGACTAGAACTTTCTTGCCAGCTCCCAAAGCCCTGGAAGCCCCATCTCTGCAGGAGGCTGAGATAGGCATGTCCCCAACCTCCTGCTCTTCACAACACTTTGGACCAGGCAACCATCCCGCTCCCATAGACCCTGCTCCAGAGCCACGGGAAGGCTGGCTCTGTCACCTTGACCTGTCAGCTTGGGATTTGGAGGGTGTTATTTGGGAGTTGGCTGCATTTTGGCTGCAAATTCTTTTAAAGCTGTGATTCAGAAGCCAGATAGCCATCGAAGCTTGGCAAAGCTCTGGACTCTGCTCCAGCCTGCAGGCACTGGCCCAGGTTGAGGAGGACATACAAGTCAGCCTCTACTGGTACAACCAAGGGTCTGATCCTACTGATATAATAAACATGGTGCTTGTGGGGGCAAATTATTCCATGGTAAGGAGTAGACTCAACAGCAATAGCCCCCCGTCAGCAGCAGCAGGCCCACACTGCTGCTCTGAACCTCCACCCACCACCACATTTACTACCTCGGCCATACTCAACTCTGGCCTTAGCTCCTGCTCTTGAAGTTAAGCACAATATGGGTACTTGTCTCCTCCCCTGCCAGTACCTCCTTACTATTAGAGCCATGATGTGCTCGGTGCATCTCCCTCTACTTGTGGAGGAAGATGGAAAAAGCTACTGTGCTGATTTCTTATTTTCATCCTGGAATTCAGAAGTATCAACAAACAACCATGAAAACCACAAATTCTGTGATTAACACAGACAGGTAACAATGATCAATTCTCTGCTGTAAACCCTTCATGCCTTAGAGTCTGCCAAACCCCACATTTGACTGCCAGGATGTCTGCTTCCACTCGAAGATTTTGCAAGTGCTCAGCTTAAACAGGTCAGCAAATCCTCAGAACAGGCTTTGGGAAAAATATGTTGCTTTATCCATGATGAAAAGCTCCTCAAAGCCACCATTCAGAGTTTGAACCATTTCATTTTGGAGCAATGGTGCACAAGCAGTTGTCTTTGGGAAAAATCAGCTATATTTGATCAAAGTACATGTCTCCAAAAGTTTGAGTTTCATGTCCCATGGAAAAATATCATCTGTTCATGTAATCCCACATCATATCAGAACGCAGGCAAATGAAATTTCACAGGCAATCAGAAAAATTTGGGACTATTCACAAAATTTGAGTAAAATATTTTGGCCTTGGAAAATGAAGATCTGCCAAAAATTAAACCTGAAAGAACATATTAACTTTTTTTTATTATTTTATTTTGCTTGCTAAAAATTGAGGCAGGTATAACTTTGAAGATGTTGAAAGAACTCCCATATATACGTCTGTACAAAACCTTTCCAGGTTTTCCTCTCGCAATGACACATTGTTTAAAGTTTCAGATTGCTGCATTTTCATTTTCTAAAAATGACAAAAAGGACCAAAACTCATTTGAAACACTTCACATTTTCTGAAAGATAAAGTTTTTTTCTGTTCTGTCCTGAGCATTTTTTTAAAGTGTCCATTTGTGAGCAAAAAAAAAAAAAGATATATTGACTCTTTGTTTGGAACACAAATGTCAGAAGGGGTCACTTGCTTGAGAGTCACCTTCCTGGCTCTTCACCTGTCCAAAGAGACAAGGTCCTCTAGGGATGATCCACTCCTGCTACTTTCCACGTGATTAATAGGGCCACAAAGATGATCAGAAGGGTGGAGAACCTCTCTTATGAGGGCAGGCTGAGAGAGTTGGGGGGGTTCAGCCTGGAGAAGAGAAGGCTCCAGGGAGACCTTGGAGCCCCTTTCAGGCCCCAAAGGGTCTCCAGGAAAGCTGGGGAGGGGAGACATAGGATGAGGAGGAAGGGTTTGACACTGAAAGAGGGGAGACTGAGATGAGATATTGGGAAGAACTTGTTTGGTGTGAGGGTGGTGAGAGCCTGGCCCAGGTTGCCCAGAGAAGCTGTGGCTGCCCCATCCCTGGAGGGGTTCAAGGGCAGGTTGGAAGGGGCTTGGAGCAACCTGGTCTGGTGGGAGGTGTTCATGCCCTGCACTTGAGGTTATTTCAAGCTCTGCTGTACTGGGTCGTGCTGCCTCCCCCTGCCCTCCAAAACCCCCAAAACACATTCACACACTGCTCCCCACCCTGCTGCCTCTCCGAGCTCTCCCACCTGCGGGGAGGTGTGCGGAGAGGAAGGTGCAGAGCACACAGCTCCTCATCGTCCCTGCCCACGGGCACCCGCTCAGTCCTGCACCTGGCTTGCAGTGGCCATGGGGGCAAGCGAGGCACGTGGAGCAATGATGGGCAGCCATGGGTGACCTGCCCTGGGCTGGGCCACAGGCTGGTCCCACACCCTCACCCCCGTGTCCCACCCTCATCCCTCTATCCCACCGTCCCCCTGCCGAGCTGCACCAGCATCCACCTCACAGCTGCTCTGCGCTGAAGGTCCTGCACAACTGTTTGCAATATACGCCTTCATGCAGTTCCATGTGTGCTGCTTTTCAAGAGCCTATGTAATGTTTAGTCACATTTAATAACAATAAAAGTCTCCTTCACAGCCGCATTCTGGAAAATGGGACCGATTTTACTAAAAACAATGAATGTGAATAGTTCATGGTCTTCTCGCATTACCCAGAGATTTATCACATCTCTTGCATAATTTAATCTCTACATCTGTGGGACACAAATGTTTTACATTTCTTACATTTATGGGCAGACATAGAAAACATCTGTGCAGACCCAACACACAAAAACATCTGGAAGACATCTCGGCCTTTTTATGACATACATCTCCTGATCTTTTGTCTGGAACAAGTGTGTGCTGCTATCAGTAGTAGCTTTACATGTTGGTTACTGGGCTTCCCGTTTGGGCTTTGACAGGCACAGGGGAAAACGTGATCAGCTCTGAATTTCAGCCCATTTCAGCAAGTGGGGAAGCAATTCAGGGAGCTTCCCACCCACCCACGCTGTGAGAATTTGGACCAGGATGGGAACAAGGCAGCCAGGGTTTGCTGCTGAGCTCGTGGACAGGACTGTTTCCTGAGGCTCGGAGCTGCGCTGAGCCACTGCTGACATTTCTCTGGGGTGTCCCAGGCTGGGGCACAACACCGTGAACTTTTCCTCTCTACACGGTTTCTGTGGGTTCACAGCAGTGTGTCTGAGACCTGCTGGCTGTGTCCAGGCGAGCAAAAGGACCAGGGCATGTCCTAGGGCAAAGTAAGAATTAATATAAAAATTAAAAAAAAAAAAAAAGAAAATAATGAAATAGATACAGTATATACAAAAGCCTATCAAGCTCCCAGGATGACAGTCCCGTCACCAGCAGGCACAGGGAAGTCCCAGACTGGACTCAGCAATGGATGGGATGGGTTCCAGCTCTGGAGTCAGGAATACATGGATTGGGATCAAAGGCAGATGAACAGACAGGGTCCCCTTCAGACGTCGGCCACCGCAGGAAGAGATTTGACCCTTTGATCCCTCAGCTTTTATACTGATCATGGGGCAGATGGGATGGAATACCCTGTTGGTCAGGTTTGGGTCACTTCTCCTGTCTGTTCCTCCCCACAGGTGGGACCCCTCTATGTTTTTTCCATTTACAACCCTCTAAGGGGCAAATAACGAAAAATGGCTGACCTTGGTTGTTATAGCAATAAGTATAATCAGCCCCAGGTTGGGCTCAGCGTGCCCCCCGGGAAGCAGAGGCCTCTCACCTCATCCCCCCATCACCTCGCTCCATTCTCCATCACACCTGGGATGGCCTGGGGCAGCATGTCATGGGCTGACAGTGCACTGTCACACCAGAGTCCACCAGCCAGTGGCCAGCTAAACAGGGATCTCAACTCTGCTTTGGAGCAGTTATCTGCTGTGTGCAGGGAGTGCCAGTGGTCCTCAAGACATCATGGAACCAGGGAGGAGCAAGAAGCACTAGGAGCAGATCCCCAGGCCAGATAGATAATTCCCTCCAGCTCTGGCTCTGTCTTTTGACTCATGAATTGAGTGCTCAGTTACTTGATTAACATCCACACCCCCTCTAATTTTGCTGGTGCAGAAGAGAGCAGAGCAAGCACCCCCAAACCCTTACGCCATCCCTGGGCTGGACGGGGAGTATGGGAGGCTCTCCTGTCACTGAGAAGACCTCAGTGTTTCCTCATGCCAGTGTACTAAATCCTTGCTTGCATCAAAGAGACATGGCATTTTCTTGGGAATCCTCCCTGCTAAGAATATCCTCTATTTACATATTCACCAATGTGGGGGTGGAGGGGAAGCAGGGCAGTGAACTGAATGTACTTGGAAGATGTCTGTGTTCGTTACTATAGAGCTGTGTGGCTGGCTGTGTCTCCCTTTGCAGTGACCACGTGTGATTACAGCATTAATGGCAGTCTCAGGGGACAGTTCTGTCCTGACACCCGCAGAGCCCCCAGTGCCTCCCAGCCGGTCAGAAGAGCAGGGACACGGTGGTGCACGTGTTCCTGTATGCCCATCTGTGTGTGAGGGTCTCTGTGGTTTCCATGGACTCTAGGAACCACCGACACGTGTACCCATGTCCAAGCCCGAGTGCCATTTGTAGGAGCTTTGCCATTTGGCATGGCACCAGAGGTAGCATTTGCCCCAGCAGAAGGCAGCACCTGCCACCCCCTGCGGGGTGGCTGGTGTCATCTTGGGTACCTCCTCGTCCTTGGTGGACCTGGCAGTGTTAGGTTTATGTTTGGACTTAACGATCTTAAATGTCTTTTCCAACCTAAATAATTCTTCTCTGCAAAGCCTGGGCTCTGAGCCTGCAGCACAAGCAACCTGATGGCAAGGGGGTGGCAAGTTAAGGTGCCCCTGTGCAGAGAGTGATTCAGCTCATCTGAAGTCTATGGCAGGTAAAATAGACCAGTCTGAGGATTTACACCTCTTTCCACATCAGCCTCAGAGGGAAAGTCCTGAGACAAGTTCTTAACTTCTGCTACCCAGCAAGGGACTGTTTCTGCGTTTGGCCTCCCTCACTCATCTGCTGCTAGGGAGAGGGGATGGCTCCTGTGCACCTAACAGAGAACAGGCTGGTAATTAAACGCCTGAGCAGATCCTGTTTGCCCAGAACAAAAGGTCAGGCAAAACCTTGGCAAGATGAGGCTTTCCAGCTCCTCAGCAGAGGGCTGGCCATGGGCATGTCTACACCCAGTCAAACGAAACACGCACAGAGAGGCTCATTTCTCTCTCATGGGGATGGCTATCTTTGGGATTTTTAGAGGCCAAAGCTGAAAGAGAAGACAGAAATTTTTTTTCCTCAAACTGATAGTCAGGAAGGTGAGGAGAGCTTTGAATAGGAGAGAACATACAAGGGCTATACCATGGCAGCCCTACATCCCCCTGTGCCAGCACGCCCTTTCCACTGGTTGTCAGTGGCAGATGCTGAAGGAGTATATAAAACAGGAAGGACCTCTGCTGTCATAGTTCTCAGTGGAATTCCCAACCTTTGGATCTGGTGAGTGAAAGGTTATCATCAGACCCTCATGTTTAACAGTCTCAATCATTTTTCTTCCTGAATGTAATTGCTTTCTGAAGCCGGTTATACTTTTGGCCTTACACTGTCCCATGGTAATGAGCTTCATGATGAATTATGAGTTGTGTGAAAAAGTACTTCCTTATGTTTGTTTTAAATCTGCTACCTGACAATTTCATGGAGTGCCTCCTAGTTCCTGAACAGAAAGAAGCAGTGACTGATTGTCCCCTGGTCACCTCACCAGACTGCTCTGGACGACTGTACACTGCCCCTGATGCTCCGCTCAGATGTCTCTTGTTGAAGCAAGAAAGTTCTTGTCTGTTTAATGGTCGCTATGGACACCATTAAATGCCTGTGGGGATGGTGGTTGCCCTTTTCTGGCTTTCTGAACTCTCCTGAGAAGGGAGGAGGAGGAGACAGGAATGGATACACCAGCCAGCTTGGGGTGTGGGGATGCTGTGGACTTACCAAGGCAGAACTGCATTTTCTGTTTTGTTCCCAGTTCCTCCTCTAGTCATTCCCAAAATCTGATTCCCTTTCTTGCCCCCTACTGAGTTTTCCGTGACTTAACCCAAGAGCCCCAGATTTCTTTCCCCAGTGGTAATCGCTAATTCAGAGCCCAGTGCTCAGTTAGCAGGGAGTCCAACCGCAACATTTTTTTCATTCTGTTCCAGTTTGGGCTCGGATGTGAGTATTCCAGTGCAAAAATGGCTCGGGGTCACATGAGGTGCCCACAGCACAGAGCTTCAGCCAAGGATGGGCACGAGCCCCTGCCACTTGTTCCCCTCTCCTTGGCACCCCTCCCATCCCAGCAGAGTTTTTCTCGTGTCCCTGGTCTGCATGCTGCCAAGAAGACACCATGCTGTGCTCTGACACGTCTGGTGCCAGCACCGTGACAGTAGGACTGGTGAGAGGAGCTAAGGGTGCAATGGACATGAAGTGAGATACACCAGAGGACTGCGGTGGGGAACGGGCAGTGATGGACATCCACAGGATTCACCAGCAACAGCATTCACACCCTCCACTATGGGAAAAGGGAAATCACGTAGTGCCTAACTGTCCCCCACTGGCCAAGCAGGAGCCTAAGTGGTCACCAAAACGAGTGCAGGAAGCTCCCATGCTAGGTAGAGCCAACGGTGGTGTCACAACTTGAGTTGCGGTGCTGGCATTGAGGTGGGGAGAGGCACAGGGCATGGAAAGGGCAGGAGCTCACCCTCCCTGAGAATGCAAGTGACTGCACTGAACAGGACCTTGATGGCTTCAGTCCCACCATCTTTCCAAACCCTTCATTGGGTTCAGCTCAGTTTGCACTCAAGAGTACTTCCAGGTTTGATATTTCAGTCTGAGAAATAATCATTGACTCTCGCTGTTTCCCCAGTTGTAAGATCTAGGTTTGTGTGAAGGATGGGCACGGTGTAAGACACTTCCTTCTCCTTCCCACTGAGCATCAGTTTAGTGATTTAGCTCTTGAACTACAACGTTAACTTTCTTCTGTCTTTTCCTACACAGATCTGAGTCAGGGCCACTTTCTGATGAGCTTCTTACTATTTATGCTTTGAGAAATGTTTTATTATTGGCTTTGATGCCTTTAGCAAGTTTTTCCTAAAAATATTTTTTGGCCTGTCCTTATTATGGATGTTGCATCTAACAGACATACTGTGTTCTCCATTCTATCTTCCTTCTTTGGAAATTATTTCAATTTTGATGAATCTCTCTTTCTTCTTATAACTTCTTTCACTACTAAAGCATGGCAGGGTTTGTTTTTTTCTGGATATTTTAGCACATTCTAGATTGGTTGTATATATTTATTCTGAGCCTCTAATACTTTGTCTTTAAACAGTTTTTATGCCTTCTGTAAATATTTTATGCATTTAGCTTTTCTTTTGAATTCCTTTTTAACTACTTTTTGTATTTTTATCTTGTTCCCATTCTTAAAATTAAACTTTTGATAGATTTCTTTGTTTCTTTTCATTTTCTTTCCTCTTTCAGTCCTAGAAGGGCTTGGGCTCTTTGGGAGAAGTTTTCTTTGGTCATGAGTCCAGCAAAGTCCAACAGACAGTGACTGCAGAAGCCACAGAGACCATCAGAGATGGTGCCTGAACCTCCTTGAAAAACTTGTCTGACAAGACCTTGAAGAACATGTGGGAGAGCAAAGGAAACTTCTCTGTCTCAGAAACTCTCTACGTTGTGTGCTAAGTAAGGTGTAATATGCTCCAGGTTTTTGCACACCTGCATCTGTGCACCTACGTGTCAGGCAAAGTAAATGCTAAAAGGACTATTACCATCACCAGCATCCAGAGAAATGCTGCACACACTTTCTGGGGAAGCCTTCCTGGCAGGCACCTACCCCAGGACCTGCCTTAGAAAGCTGCAAGGCGATGTTTAGTGAGGCAGGACGCCAGATAACAGATGTACCTAAGAGTTTCAGAGTCTCAGGAGAGCTGAGGTAGCCAGCACACAGCCTGCTGGAGGTCCAATCTGAGCCACTGTGTAGCCACGAGGTCCCCAGGGACCGTTGGCAGCCCGAGAGGAAGCCATCCAGCTCATTCCCAGAGTTTGATACAGCAAACCTTAGAATAGATACCACGGAGGATCCCAGAGAGACGAAACAGGCTTGTCCACCCCCTCAGTCATCTCTACTCAGTTCAGCTCTGAGAACCATCGGGCTGCGGAATCACAGGGCTGGCTCCGTGGGAATTGGGAGCAGCAGCCTGGCAAGGGGTAAGCCAGGCATAGGGTAGTTATTATTTATCACTTGCAGTGATTGTGGATAAGCCCAAGACATTGCCAGGTCTTGGTCCATGTGCCCACCTGAGCACAGGCCTGGTGAGTACAAGGCTGGAGAGACTCCTGGAGAGGTGGCTGCTTTTGCTGAATAAGATGGTTTGGTATTGGAGAAGGAAGGGCCATGGGAGTGCCAAAACACATCTGGTTAAAAACTATTTCACCCTAGTCAGCAAGAATAATAAAAACAACAATAACAACAACTTGCAATATGAAAGCCTAGCAGTCATATCTCAACACAAAACACTGGCAAGCACATCTCAGCCTGTTTTCTGCCCTCATACATCCTTGCCATTAGTTCTAGTATGCAGAAGGCAAAGCACACTGTTTATGGTTTTACTGTAGTATCCAAGTACTTTATATGCTTATTTTTCATAACAGAATTACTTTCTCCATAAATCAGGCTAAACTCGGAGGCAGCTTTGACCCATTACCTCAACCTTTTGCTGTAGATCAGCTGCGCATAAACCGTGTGCCCAGATTCAATGTCCAGGGTTGCACTAGGAATAAAATATTTGTGAAACACAATTTGCATCACAGCTCTTTAAGTAAGTATTTGGCTTCCTGGAAATGATGACTCATGGTTTGGATGTGCAGAAATGTACCAATAACATAACCTTTCGATCCTCTAATGCCAGACAGATCCGTATAAACCCAGGATTCGTGCTGCCCAGATGAATGGTACAGTAAACCGTATATATAGTACCACTTCAGACTTGGTCTTTTTGCAATGTGTGGGAAAGATAAAAAAAGGGGCAGAACATGACACAGAGGTCAGTCAGCTCCCAGAGCCATGCTTTATCAGTTCATCTCTGACCAGCTTCTTCCTCTGCCACCCAGATGATTTAATAAGCGACGATTTCTGGAATGAGTCCTGTGTCCTGGCTCATTTTACAGGATCTTTTCAGCGCAGAGGTATGTATTAGGTATAAAGAGCTTTACCAAGAAACCTTTGAGCGTGGGGCTATTCCCTGGCAGGGTGAAATGGCTGCACTGTTATTGCTCAGAAAAGTTGTATAAAATTGTCATCAAAGAAGCCTCATTTGTTCCCTATCATGGGTGGTTAGCAAGCAAAAGGATGTTTTTCCAAACGGTTCCCCTGGCACGTGGGTGTTCACCCACCAGAAAAGGTTTGTGCGGAGCTCTGCCATTGGACATGGGGGAGGACATTGTGCTCAAACTCTCCTTAAATATTTGGTGGCCTTCAGCCACGCTTGTGGAGGTGCAGGTAGAAGTGGACCCTCCTCAGAAGCTGGATGCTAAATACAGAATAAACCAGACTAAACACAGCTCCTCTGCAGGACAAGTGAGCTCTGCTTTCTGCCACAGCTATCTTTCTCTTGCAGGAAAATGCACCTCTACAAAACCAAAATCACAGTTTTCTGAGGGATTTTTTTTCTCTTTTGTTTCCCAGCAGTTCTGTTTGACATTAACCCTGCATCCCTACATTAACCCTACTGTGAGGGTAGCAGAGCCCTGGCAGAGGCTGCCCAGAGAGGTGGTGGAGTCTCCTTCTCTGGAGACATTCAAAACCCGCCTGGACAAGTTCCTGTGGGACCTGCTCTGGGTTGGACTGGATGATCTCCAGAGGTCCCTTCCAGCCTCATCTGATTCTATGATTCTATGATCTGCCTCATCTGCATCCTCAGCATTCCCAGTCTGCCCAGTCAGCTGGGCTCCTTGCCCAGATCTATCTCCTGTGATGGTCACGAGCCACCAAGCAGATTAGATGAGCCTTTTGGGAGCCACTTGGCCACTGAGCACCCAAGAGCTGCCTGGCCAGCAAGGGCACAGGCACTGAGTGATGAGGGGCAGAGCCGTGCCAAGGCAGACGCTGTGTAATGTGCAGCCCAGGTGAAAGAAAGCATTTTGTCACTTCTGGGATGGATTGATGCTTTTTTTTTTTTCCTGAACATTTCATTTTTTGAGATATGATTCAGCTTCTCAGATGGAGTCAGGACAAAGAAGAAGAGTAAAATCTTTCTTCAAGAACAGCAATCTGCTGCTCAGCTCCAGCTGTGACAGAAGGAGGTCTCAGCACCACTACCCCGGGGCGACAGCCTGGTGACTTTATGGATGATCCTGGCAATCTTAGAGCCACCCCTCCAGACCCACGGGCCAGCCTGCACCTGAGTTTGCCAGGTGGCTCTGCCATTTGGGGCAGTGCCCTACAGAGCTGCTCTGCTGAAGGGGCAGACAGCAACAATTGCCCCAGGAAACACTGATGCTGTTGTCACAGTGTCAGAGCTCTGTTCCTTGAGGGCAAAGCATGGTGGGTCCCCAGCACAGCCTCTGCAGACTTTAAAGGAGTTAGGAGAGCTGTGGGAAAACCAACCTAGTGAGGTTTCCTGTGCTCTGTCACACCTTCTGTTTGGCTCACAGTCAGTAGCTACAGCCCCCAGGCGATGTCCAGTCCAAGATCCACCCCAGGCTTTGTCATCTTTAACAATCCCAGCCTGACATAGCTGAACAGATAAAACACTGAGCGTAGTCCAGCCCAATGGAAAGATAACATGAGAAGTAAAGCACCACTAGATCCCATTTTTGGTGACTCGTCCGGTTGTCAGATGTGGAAAGGCTTTGCACCTTGTCCCTGCAGACCCCTAGTGCTCCATGGCTTGGAGACAAACCATCTGCATCTGCCTTGCTTTGGGTGCTATGAGGCCAGGGGTGCTTGGTGCCCAAGGAGTGAGTCTGGGGTGCTCGTGCACCAGGTCGCACACCCTGCAAAGCTCCTGAGGGACATCCTACCACTTCTCTTGGCAGCTGCAGGGCTTTTACCACCCATCCAGCCCCGGCTTTAGAAGGCAACAGGGATGCTGCTGCTTGCAAGCCTCCCCCTGCTCCCCTGCATGTGGGGCCACAGCTGGCCTGCGGCCTGTGCTGCAGCTGGATCGCACAGCTGTGGGGATCTGGCAGGCAGCTGGCCACCCCCAAGCTCGTTAGCAAGGAGAGATGAGCAAGGATCTCTGCTCCAAGGGTCTCCGGTGCAGCTGCCTGCCCCAGCGCTCTGCCCCTGCCCGGGCAGGGGTCCTCCATGGGGACACATGAGGGAGGACGGGGACATGTGAACCTGCCCGTGTCTTTGCATTGGCAGCTCCGCACTGGGATTTCACCCAGGCTCTTGTCCCCTCCACACCTTCCTCAGTCAGGAGGGGAGATGAACGCAGCCATGACAGGATACATGTCTGCAGGGTGTTTCCTGGGAAAACTGAGCCCATCAGACACCCCCACCGATCCCAAAGCATGTACTGGCCACCACAGACACAAGCCCTGGGTCCTGACAACCCCAGTGTGATGTATTTCTCTATTTCTGAGCAGGGCAGCTCTGGCACAGCAGTGTCAGGGGGGTTCTCCTGGATCCCCCCACCCCTGCCAGCAGTCTCTGCTGAGGAGGGCAGGGGTCTGCTCGCCCAGGGCTGCCCGGCTTCCTCTCACCTGGCCCAGCTTGTCCCTCCCCAGCCGGCAGGGAGCCAGAGTGACATCACCTCCAGCAGGCAGTTTTACTGGCTGACACTATAAATGTACTGTGCTCTCATGGATTTGATGCTGTTTTTATGAACTTGGAGCTCAGTGGGGCTGTTTAGTTTGAGATGAGCGAGGAATGTATTAATAGTTGGGTAAAGCGCACTCCGAGCTTCTAATCTGACCGAGCTGTTTGCTTTAGGGAAAAAACACTTCACTTTTTCCATTCATTACTATTCTTTGTTAGTGGCTCGAGCACCCGCCCCCAGCACACCGGAGACTGCTTTAACCCCTCTCCCACTGCACCCCAGCCACCCACAGTGTCACACGGGGAGGAGAGAGCACTTGGCAGAGAGCATCCCCAACACTTTTCCCCCGGACCCTGCTGAAACCCATGGGTGAGAATCCTACCTTGTGTTTGCAGGGGGAGCAGCGACCCAGCACTGCACTCACGGGCCCCAGCAACAGTGGGGGTCTCATACCCCCCCACACCCTTCCGCCCCAGGCAGGACCCTTCCCCCTGGCAGTGCCCACAGCCAGGAGGAGCACAGTGGTCCACAGCTGTGTCCACCCTGCTGGTGGCCAGGCCCAGCCAGAGCCTGGGTGTGATAACCTGGCAGCTGTCCTGCTCTCCCAACGATGAAGAGAAAGGGGAGTGCGTTCTCCAAACGGTCTCTTTTTCATTAGGGAAGACACGTTGTGTTCCGGGGGCATGTCCTGCTCCTGCCTGCCCGGTCCGCCTGGAGCGCAGCGATTGATTTACGTTCAGATGAGGATCTCAGCAGCGTCCTGCTAAGTCTCTTATCCAGCATGAACTTTCCATAAGCAAGGCTCTATTTTTAACTCTGCAAGGCCTAGGAGAGGGGGTGTGTTGTGGGCAGCGAGGGGTGTAAGGAAGTCACTCTGACCAGCGAGCTTTGAACTTGCTGGGGGACTGTTCCCAGCAGCTGGTCCCGGGCACTGCTGTGCCACCCCAAGAGCCAGCGTGGTAGGAAAGCAACGGCAAGGTGTCCCGTGGGCTCCAGCTCTAACACAGAGGGGTCAGTGCAGGAGCAGTCTCTGGAAGGGACTGTTCTGGTGGAGGAATGAAGTGGGGTGAAACCAGGAGAAGCAGAGCATAAATCCCATGCCTGGCAGCCTGAGCACAGCCTGGGACAGGGCTGTCCCTGGGCAAGGCAGTGTGCAGAGACGGGCAGTCCCTCATGGGGGTGGTGAAGCATCTCTCCAGGAGGAGAGGCAGGGAGGATGGAGCCCAGGAGCCGGGGAAGAGAGCTGGCACCAGTGGACTGGTAACAAATAGCTCAAAGGCACAACCCACAGCCCTGGCAGATGTGATTACACTCATGCACACTCCATGACCTACACCTGCCCCCATGAGTGGGCTCTGACCCAGGCAGCTCTCCAGGTCTGCAGGGCAGGAGGGCAATACTGCCAACAGCAAGCAAGGTGCCACTGAAGGAGGTCGGCACAGGGCTGCAGGTGCCTGGGAGACACTGGAAGACACTTTCCTTTCCATGGTGGGGCAGGAGCAGGCAGTGGGGTGCTCTCCCGTTGGCCTCCAGGGAGGGGATATCCCATGGCAGGAGCTTTGCATACAGCCCAAAGCTAGCAGGGCAGGACCATGAGGAGTCTTGCCCCCGTGCCACAGGGTGCCCCATGTGGGTGAGGGTAATGGGCTCTTCCAGCACATGGGATCTGAGGGTCTGAAGCCATCACTGACGACCCAGCGGGTGCCAGCAGCCCATTGTGTCGGGTAAGAAGTGCTTCCCCCAACCTGCACTGAGCCTGACTTCAGCTGCAGGGACACTGCCTGGTGCCAGCAGAGGGCAGGGGGATGGTCTCTGCATCTGCCAGCTCACCCCCCAGTAAGGCTCACACGCAGCCCCCCTCTCCTCCCGTCATGCAGGGCCAGGGCTCGGCCACTGCCATCGCCCGGCATTGCAGCTCCACCAGCGCTTCCCAGCTCCACTTGTTTATTATCATGTTTTGAAAGAAAAGCAGCGAGGTTAGTGGAGCTGGGCAGAGTGCTGTAAATCACTCTGTAAAGTGGAGGGACGGCACGCTGCAGAGCCTCTTCCAGGGGAGAGCAGCCCACACACCAGCTGGGGAAGCAGAGCGGCCATCCCCACTGCGGCAACACCTGCGGGAGTGACACGTGTCCCTCACCAGCCCAAGGGAGTATCAGAAGTCCTTCGCGGATGAAGGCAGTGTCATGAGTCCCTTATGGACCAAGACAGTGCCATGTGTCCCTCAGAGCCCAAACAGACTCAAGACAGAGCTGCCTGATAAGAAGGTGATGGTGTGAGGCAAGCAAGAGTCCCTGCAGTGGCCAGGGTGAGGGCCACTACCAGGCTGGGATGGGAGCTGAGCTGGTGATAGAGATCACACCGTATCCCCAGGTAATAAAGCCCTTTCAGAATTGTTACTGGCACATAAATGCCAGCACCCAAGCAGGAGGGGGACGGAGGAACAGCAAAGACCCTCCCTCAAGGATGGCACAAGAAGTAGAGTCCTGGCCCAAGGAACACGTTCCCAGTGGCCCTGGGGCTCAGCAGGGACCAGCACCCTGTGCAGGTCATCTCCCCCAGACCCAAAGCCTCTCTCCTTCTCTATTTACTCAAATCCTCGAACCACTGATTGATCACAGATTTATCCCTCCACAGCAAACATTTATTTTCCATGCACGCTAGATTTTCACACAGTCCCAACCCCACAATTAGCCTCTGCAGCATGTTCCCAAGCACTCTGTCCCATCCAATTTTAAATTACTCCAGCAATAGAGCTCTTGCTCTCTCCCCTGGGAAACCATGCTGCTCCCATAGATCTTGCTGCCCAGAAGACAGGATTTTCCTGATATCTAGCCCACATTTTCCTCTGGCTGTATTCACTGTGGGGCTCTCAGCTGTGCTGCCACAGGCAGTTAGATCTCATCTACTTCCACGGATCTTCAAGCATTTGTCTATTTGCAGTGACCTTTCTGGTCAGCTGTTTTTCCCACTTTTAGCTCGTCTGCCCTTTAGGCTTGTCATCATCTCATCACTTCGTTTAGCTTTGCACAAGAGATGGGATCTCAGAAGGGCTGTGCAGAGGATTCCTACAAACGCTTTCCAAACCCATGTCAGGCTCTCCCTTCCCCGGATTTATGGCACAAACTGCTGTTTGGTTAGGAAGGGCTGACCCTGAGTGGGACCCGATGAAGATGCTCTCAAGCCTGTAGAGGAGGAGGTTTGCTCCCCTCAGTCACACAGACAGGCACCTTCCCTATTCTAGGCTCAGTGTTTATAAATTTCCTTGCAAAGTAAACCTTCCTTTATTGTTGATGCAGAGTGTTAATGTGGGGTTTAGCACAACAGACATTTGGATGCTGGTTTACATGTGCTGCAGTGCACAGATCGATTCAAAATTTCCCCTACACTAATTTACAGTGGGGATTAATGACTTCTATCCTGACAGATCAGAGCACCAGTAAATTAGGTTGCAAGACGAAAAGCACAAAACCACCAAATTTCCACCCATCGAAGGTGTCAACACTGAGAATTTTATTCTGTTTCTCATTAAATTAATGTATAAAAGTCTAGACATTCACTGGCTCAAAACTTAAACAAGTAAGTTTCATATAGTGTGATTACTACACCAAAGGTAATATGAGAAAAATAACATGATGCCTAGTATTGTAATAACTTCTAATGGAATACCGTAAGATCAAAAATAAAATAAAACATAAGAATAAAACAAATCTACTTAATGAAACAGCATTTTTGCATTGAAGTCCTTCTAATATTTTAGTTGTGCATATAAAGCATGAAAACTTCTGTGATGCAGTTAGTCATTTATCTAACAAAAATGAGCATGGAAACCAAGCCATTTCCATCTGCTCCCACAGCAGCTCCCAAGGGAAAATGCTCACCAAAAAACTCCTACGTGAGGAGCCCTGAGACCAAGGATCCCTGGGGCTGAGCATCCCTGGCCACATGCTGCTGTGGCACAAACCCTTTCTTGCCAAATTTTCCTAGAAATTTTCTGGGGAGAACACATAGACCTTGAAGGAGGAACAAAATACAGTGGCATAGAAAATCTCAACTCCAGTTCCCAGCATATTTAATTGGAAATTTTATTTTTTCACTTCTTTTCTGAATTTGTTCTTTTTTGTTTCTTTCACTTTTCTTGTGTACACACAGCCAGGCCTTGGGAAAGATGAGAAAGCCAAGCTCTCCCCCATGGGCACAGCGTCCCGATTTGCTGAGGATGTTATGGGGACCAAGAGCACCACGGGTGCCGGGGTGGGTGGAAGGGCTGGAGCAGGGCAGTGGGCAAGGTGTCGGCATCTCCCTGCTTCCCCTGAGTGATGGATGTTGATAAGCAGCTCGCCAGCCTGTTGGGAAGCAACGAGCCCAACTCTCACTGCGTTTCTACTGGCACATTTCACCTCTAATCTGGGAAAAAGTCTGGCATCCCACCCTTGCAGGGCTGCCAAGGACTGCTCTAGATAATCTCTTTAAATAGAACGATGCAAAGTCTCCACTCCACTGATGTCACAGGCAAAATTCCTGCTGGATTCGTCGAGACCCCAGCCGTGGCCACCCCACCATGAAGGGGATGAGCCCATCCCTGCATCGTTGCCTGGCCTGGGGTGCTGTGCCCAAAAGTGTAGGGTGGGGAGAGTGGTGGCAGGTCTGTTCTCATGGTCCCCTGGGCCAGAGCTGTGTCCACGTATGTGGCAGTGGCTGTCAGCGCTGGGTGCGATTTCACACCAGGTGAACCATGTCACACGACTGTCTGACTGCCTGGGATTGTGTCACTCATCTGACAATTTCCCCGTGGTGAATGACACCGATGCCATCACCCTGACAATCTGCTCCCCATCCTCCCTTTGTGCCACGGTGACACTGGATACCACAAATTGTTCTCGCAGCAGTTGTCCCTGTGTCTCAGTTGTGGGGAGCTGCTGGGGTACCCCCAGGAGCAGCCAGCAGTGCCCCTACCCATGAAGGTGGAGTCATCCCTCCCCACACAGAGGGATGTTCCTTGGGGACATGGTCATTCCCTGGCTAGCCAAGCACTGCCTCCATAACCCTCTGGCACACTTGTGACTTAGTTCACAAAGAAATGGGACCAGGGACACTCTCAGATCTAACACCACTAAGCAGAGCTCCCTGCCCCGTAGGACCACCTGGAAGGAAGAAGGATCTTCTGCTCATAATCCTGCCCTGAGTTTTGGGATTGCAGGCTGGAGGAAACCTCAAAGTACGTGAAGTTCAGCACCCACAGCTGCAACACATATTGAACAGCCTCTCTTGCAGGCTTATCCTGCTCCATCTGAGCTCTGGTTCCAACCTCAACCTTTTCTGAAACCTCCCATCTTGTTCCTCATGGTGAGCCAGCTCCCAGCCCAGCCTGTTCCTCCTGCAACACTCTGAGTTCTGCCTAGCCCTCAGGAATAAAGTGAAGTTGCTTAAAACCCTTTTCTTATCTCTCACAGAAAGTTTTGATTCACAGGAAATGAATGAAGAACAAAACCTCTGTCTCCTGTGCTGAGCCTGTCCTTGGCCTCGGAGTCTCGCAAGTGAGGCTGCCTGTCAGGGACAGCCCGAGGAGGAGGACGGGAATGGGGACAGGGGACATCCAAGCAGTTCAGCTGCCAGGAGATGCGTAATGAGAGACAAAACTGCAGTTCCAGCCCATTCACTTCTTGATCCAAAAATTAGGAAGATATAATGGAAAGCTAATTATTTCTGCAAAACATGTTGTCTTTACATGCAAGGGTTGGGTTTTTTTTCCTAATGTCCCTCAGTTCCCTCCTAGGAGCCATACTCCTGTCTCTCCAGCCCGTTTGCGTGGGATGTGCTCCAGAGGCAGGGCTGATCTCTGGGCTTGGTGTTGCTCAGGCTGTGCACCAGAAACAGCAACCGGCCTCGGGTTGAGCCATTCCCGAGGCAGCACCATGCCAAATCACTTGATTTAATGTGATTCATACAGGAATAAGTTCAACAGGTGCCTCCAGAACTGACAAAAGACATTTTCAGAAAAATACCTGTGCTTACTTGCATACAATGAAAGGTGTTAGTGCAATAAATCAGTACCTGTACTGCACAGAGGTTGGGTAACCACCTGACAGAGTATCACAGAATCACAGATTTCTCTGAGCTAGTGATGAGGGAGGGCAGGACATGGGCATCCCATGGCCTCTACTGGAGAAAACCCAGTGTAGGCCAACAAAGATGACTGGGGAGGAGCATCTCCCTGATGAGGAAAGGCTGAGAAAGCTGGGGGTCTTTAGCCTGGAAAAGAGAAAGCTGAGGGGAGACCTCATCTTTGTTTACAACTACCTAAAGGGGGGTTGAAGGAGGATGGAGCCAGACTCTTTTCAGTGGTTCCCAGTGACAAGACAAGGGGCAACAGGCACAAGCTGGAACATGGAAAGTTAGCAATGGACAAGCTACACCAGCTCTCGAGGAATCATCCCTGTCACGGGAGCTGGGCCAGGGTGCTCTTTGCAGGCAAGGGAGGGACAGGAGCTCAGGGTGACCAGACAGCATCCCAGGATGGGACTTGGTGGACACCAACAGCCGCATGCAGGAGTTGCTCAGGGAGGGATGTATTTCCTAGGCTGACTCTAGGGGTCATCAGCCTTCAGCTTTTACATACAGGACTTGTCAACCCTCTTATCCAAGCCTTCTGAAGTCAATTGTCTCCAAGGGCCACCACAGCACTGTGTTTTGCTGAAGGATGCAAGTCCAAAGTCTTACTCTTCCAAGCAGGAAGGTTCCCTGCCACAGCAGCACGATGCAGGCTGGAGCAGAGAGCAGGTGATGGACCTTCCTGGGAGAAAACCACACATAATTTCTGCTCAGAGGACAGAAACCAGATCTGAAAGGAGCCAAACCAGCCACCATGATGGCTTGCAGGGCACAGGACTGCATCCAGATGGTGCTGACCCAGCCTCATTAGGTGGAAGCGAGTGGTGGTCATATCTAACCCTTTCCCAGAAGAGCTGTTAATAACCTGTTTGTAAATGCCTGATTCAACAGTTACAACAGCTTCAGGGCAAGGGGTTTTTCCTCGAGGTGCGAGCAGAAGATGAATGGTGAATAAAACAATGAATTAACTGGCAGCTACTCGCTGCGTGGCAACCAAGTAAAAATAAGTCCAGATTTTTTTGAGCAGAGGCTGGAGTTGTTCTCCAGCATCCCAAGAGAAGCAGCTCCTTCTCAGGGTGCCAGTGAGCCAAGCTCACGGCAAAGGAGAGGCTTTGACCAAGTGCAGGGGACCCTGAGCTAAAAAGCACTTGGAAAGGTCTCACAGAAGCCACCCCAGACTGTCTTTGCTGCTGTTTCCCAATAGGGTTTGCTCAGGAGGGATTAATGTGGAGGTAAATGAGGATGCAAACAGGGCTCAGAGCAGCGCCAGGGGCCCTGCCCTACATCAGTCTGGTGTGGGCACACACTGCTCCCCCACACACCTCTGCACCCCGGTGCACCCTGCTCTGTGACACCCCACACTGTGACACTCTGCACTATGACACCCCACTCTGTGACACCCTGCACTGTAACACCCTGCACTGTGACACCCCACACTGTGACACCCTGCACTGTGACACCCTGCACTATGACACCCTGCTCTGTAACACCCTGCACTGTAACACCCTGCACTGTGACATCCCACACTGTGACACCCCACACTGTGACACCCCGCACTGTGACACCCCACACTGTAACAGCCCACTCTGTGACACTGCACACTGTGACACCCCACACTGCAGCATCCTGCTCTGTGACACCCCGCCCTGTGACACCCTGCACTGTGACACCCCACACTGTGACACCCCGCAGCTTCTGCCCACAAGGTGTGCCAGAGCACGACCTCGCAGCAAGAAGCCCAAGCCCAGGGCTCCTCGCTGCCTCGAGCAGATCTCTAGAGATCTTGTAGCCCAACCCCGCTTCCAAAGCAGCTCCTCCTAGAGCAGTTGACACAGGAACTTGTCCAGGGCAAGTGGTGGTGTTTGCCACAGGAGCCTCCCAAGGTGATCCAAAGCAGAAGGAAGGACATATCTGGGCTCTTCCAGGAGGACATAGTGCTTGCCACTGACTGACACCAGGAGACGGACTCAAGGCAAGCTGAGGGTGAGAAAGGTGGTTGTGAGTTGTCACCTCTGAGCTCAGAGACAGGGGGACCAGGTGGGTGACAGGGTAGAGAGAGGGGACCTTGGGTGGGCTATATGCTTGCGAGGTGGAGGCTACTGACTGGCACTCCAGTGTGCTGACATCTCACTGAGCTTCCGCGGGTGTGTGTTTCCCTGTGAGGCAGGGAAGACTTTCTGAGGGCATCAGCACTGACCTGAGGAGGGGGGGACTACCCACGCCAGCCCCGACCCGGCTCAGTTCCAGGGGCCCAGCAAGCGAGGTGTGCAGGCCTCCAGCTCGAGCTGGCAGGGTCATAATCCCATTTCAAAGAAAATTCTGCCATTCAGAGATTTGATTTTGTCTCTAATCAGGAAAAAACCAACAAATTTTCAACTGGCCAGTCACGTGTAATTTGAAGAATGGCACCAGGGCCAATTGAAGTAATTTGCTTTGATTTTTTTTTTCCTTTACTTCTCATTTTTATGAGGTATACCGGAATAATAAAGTCAGTAGGATATAGAAACAAAAAGTCAAAACAAAAAATCAGAGCGTTTCACCAGCTAATGTAAAAGCCAAACATCTTGACATCAGCAGAATGTTTCATTTCAATAGTTTTTCTAAACAAATTCAGTTCCTATGGAAAGTTTCCATTGAGATGAATTGGCAGAAAAGTGTGACCAGCTCTCCTGGCAGGGCACAGGCTGTCTCTGTGGTTATGGACATCCTTGTGCATGGAGGAATGGTACACAACCCACCTCTGAGTACAAACAGGCACCCTCATGCCTTCTCCAGTATGTTCCTCAAATTCATCACCTAGAAATCCCTGCATGCCTCTTGTGGAGCTGAACTTGAGCTCTACATCCAGCTATCTGCCTGGTACTTGTTATAATCTGGTGAGTATGGAGCCACTGAGCCATAAAACACCTTCAAATGGATCACTTCAAACCACAGCGGGGTTTCAGGGGAGCTGGTTCATCTGCTGTTGATGTTTACCAGGCCCAGCCCACAGGAAGACATCCCTGCTGTCAGTTTGGGGCATGGAAATGAGCACATGGGCTTTGTAGCTCACTCCCTGCTAAACCAGTGCTTCCAGTCTGCGCTGGGCAGCAGGTCAGATGGCCTCCTAGGGTATGCAATTCCATCCATCATGGCTATGGAGTCAATATCAGGCACTGATGGGTGTATTTGTGGGTTTAGATGCCCCTCTCTTTGGTGGCAGCCTCTGCTCTGACTGAATAACAGCCATTTGGCACCTATGGATGAAGGCATAGATGTCACCCACCCAAAGCACCAGAGAAGGCCACAGCTTCCACCTCCAATCCACCACAGAGGAGGCAGCTGTGCCCCATACAGTGCTTTGCTTTAATGCAAGGTCTCTAATTGAGTGGGGAAAAAAAAAAAAGCCCACTGGTCAGGACTGCCAAAGCCTTGACCGTCCCTCCCCACGACACACACTGGGCATGAGGGCAGAGCAGGACTGTGCTTATTCCTTGAGCCCTGGAGATCCTTCCAAGGGCATTTCCCTGCCAGCTCAGGCATTCCCATCCACCCTGACCAGAGCTGAGCTCCATGGCTGTAACTGGGGCTCCCCAGGAAAGGATGCTCTTTCCCCCCATGGGTGGGGGATTGCTGCAGGGTTGTGGCATTGCTTGATGCAGACGTCAGGGTGCACACAATGTGCTGAGGTCTCCCAGCACCACCACGCTGCTCCAGCACCTTGGCTGCCGAGCCGGCACTCGCAGCAGGAGCTGGGCAGGAAGAGCGTCACCATTCCAACAAAACCTCTAAAAGCATCAGAAAATGTTCCCATCCCACACCGGGAGCAGACCAAAACCGCGAGCAATTTCCATGAAAAACCAAAGACACTCCCAAATGGATCGCTGTGGCATGAAACCAGTTGGGGTGTGGGAAGGAGGGCCCCGGTCTTCTCCAGCGCTGGCTGAAGGGGGACTTGGCTGAAAGTCCCCCAGACCCCAGCTGAGCACTCGAATCACCAGGGTTTGTACAGCCTGTCCCACTGCAACTTTCCACAGTATAAATAAAGGAATAATCACTTGAATTTGAGCCCAAGTCAGTACCTTAACGAGCAGACTGCAATCCAACTTTCCCTTCGACTTAATGAATATTAATTAACTGTACACAATTGAGCAGCTCCAACAAGACAGCAAAGGCATGTGCTTGTCCTGGAGTGTAATGAGTGTTGTGTTCTCCTGGGACACAAGGAACTGGGGTCAAGTCTCTACTTTGCCATGTTCCCCCCTCCCAGCTGTGTCCTGACCAGTAGGTGATTGGTGTTGCAGGGTGGTCTGCCTCTGCCTTAATGAGACATTCCTTCCCAAACTCTGGTGACCTTTCCAGATAAGACTTTAACTTGAACTGGTGCATTCCTATGCAACATTTTCCTTCTGATTAGTCAACTCTTTCATTTTTTTCTCCCAACAAAACTCTATTGTGATGGAAAATTCCCAGCTGACGCAGAGGTGAAGTTGCTGCTTGAAACCAGGCTCGACACCACGGCTGTAGGCTGCTGTTCTCTGAATCCCTAGGGTGGGTGGGCACAACAGCCCTGCACTGCTCTGACACATGGGGAGAGACAGGCATTGATCTCCTGCATCAAGCAAGGTGATTCCCAGGAGAGTGGAGACAATTGAAGACCTTCCTCCTCCTCTGTGAAGCAGACAGGTGAACCCACAAAGAGAATCTGTCCCAGAGCAGGACAAGCAACTCCCCACCAGCAGAGCCAACATGGTTGTCCCCACACCCTGCCATCGCCTCCTGCAGGGCTGGGAGCAGAACCCCCGGAGGCAGGACCCCACCTGAGGATGTGATGGGGGCTTTGGGGAGCGGGGAAGGGCTGCTTCTCTCACGCTGGGGAGACTACAGCCTCCTCGGAGCATCCATGCCAAGAGTTCATGATGCTCTCCAGATGCTCCCTCTTCTGCTCACAAAAGCAGAGATTGACACAATAAACAAACTATTTGTAAAATTCCTCAGTGAGGGCAAAAAACCCCACATTAAATGGAAACATCGATACCCCCTGAAAGAGTGCAGGAGGAGGGAGCATTCCCAGGACCTGATGTTATACCAACGGGTATAGAAATGGAAACATGCACAGGACTGGGTTTTCTAGCAGGGCAATTCACCAGAGAATATGAAGTTGCCAGTCCCCAAGTCCCCAGACAACGTATTGACTTGTTCTGCAATGGGGAAAGCAACATGTCTGCAGGCAGCTGGGCTTGCTGGGGGGCAACTGTGCAGGAGGGAGCAGACACGTTCCTCACCCATCACCACATGCTGCTCCTGCCTCCGTCAGGGCTGGTCTTCTCCTCCCTGCCCCAGGCAGCGCCAGGTGCCATGGGCACGCTCACCACCTCATTGGAAGGTTCTGGCCACCCACTTTGGTGTTACATGATTTTTATTTAAAGCCCTGCATCGCCAACATTCATGAGTGTAGGAGAAACTAAGTTTTAGAGAAACTAAGTTGTTTTATTTCTGAATTTCAAAGAATGGTTCAAAATCACACCTTTAAACACCTCGTTGTGCTTGGGCACAACAAATCAAAGCAGAACCCCAGAATGGATTCTTTTAATCCTCTTTCAAAAGCCAAGGCCTATTTCAGATTTAAATCAGTATTTCCAAGCTTACATGGAAGAAATTCTGGGAAAGGAACCATGACTCCTTTGTAAGATCTGTCCTCGCTTCCCACTGACCTTTCAGTCACCAGATTGGGTCTGATTCCGGAAAACCCTTGCTCCTGGCAGTATCATCCTATACATAAAGTCTCTGAAACAAGACTAAACAACGATGATAGTCCAGTCCAGCTTGTCAGGGTCTGACTTCAAGGGAAAATCTGGCCCATTCTGGCTGTTGGGTGCCTGGTACCATGTCATGGCAATGAGGCTGCTGGTTCACTGTACCCTGCCAGTGGGTATTGTCCAAGGTCAACACAACCAGCTCTGTCTGTGATATCCCAGCTCCAGCCCTATGCTCCTTTTCCCCTGAAACACAGCATTTTCACAGACCTAGGATTCATGGGATATGGCAGGTATCTACCCAAATCTAGTCCTTGCTATGATGAGCTCTGTGGTATCAGTTTTCTGTTTGTTCCTCATTTCTCATCTTTGGAAACTTGTCTGGCAATTCCTGCTTTGATGGCTAGAAAACACCTTCTCTTTAATGTTCATGACTAGATTTCCTTTTGATGGTAATCTCCTACAGGTTGAATAGCCCTCTCTCTACCCAGAGGGTGTTGGAACTCCATGATCTTTAAGGTCCTGTCAACCCAAACCATTCTATGTTTCTATTTTTATGGCAAAACCATTACTTAAAGTAATTTAAAAGCATGGTATCTCAATGCTTCTTTGAAGAGTCCTGCCAATTCTTCTTTCCAAACTGATATTTCTCCTTTCAACATCATGACTATCCTGTCTCTTCTAGCCAGACCCACTAGCCACTGTCCTGTCTAGTCTCCTTTCATCCTCAAGACACAGCTGCAAACTGCTGCCCCACGCCGGTCAGTGATGTTGGGTTCAGTGTTACTCCAGAGCATCTCCTATGACTGCAGTGACTAACGAGCCAGAAAACCACTTCACTTGATCCCAGGCTGATCAAGCACGACGATACACACACCAGCAGGAGACCCATCTGCAGCCTCCTTGTGCTGGGGGCAGGTGGAGAAATCCTCACAGAGGTCCTCTCTTTGTGCTGAGAGTGACAGCAGGGTCTCATCAGCGGTACAGAACTGAACTGCTGTTAACAATAGTCTTCAGCTACAGGCCGTTGGGAGTCGGGTCTGCAAACAGCCTCATTGCAAGTGTGGCCTACACAGGAACAGCTCCAAGAATGGTTCAGAATCAGAGTTTGCATCATCTTGCCCCCGCTCCCATAGAGAACCAGTTTTCACACGACTTAGGTGGGCCATTACTGTAACTCGCCTCCAGCAGCTGCTCCACTTCTCGTATCAGACAAAGTGCCCAGGACTCGTGTCCAGGACTCACTAACAAGTAAAATGTGGCGCATGTGCGAGCGGGAAAGAGGAGAAAGGCTTTGAGTTTGCTGTAAATTCCAGCCGGCTTTGTGGAGGCAAGAAAGTCTTTCCTGAAGTTATTTCTGTCTTTCCGTTCATTGCAAGGGGGGAAATGGTATTGTAATTTCTAACTAAGATTTCACTACGCTATTGCTTCTTCCTGATTTACCATCCCCAAATCCCAATGGAAGTGCCTTGGCTGGTCTGGGCCAACTTTTACTTTGGCAGTTCAGGAGGAAAAATCACAAATGTCTGTGAAAGTCACCAAAATATTCCCTCAGTTTTCATCACTTGAATGAATAAAAGAATAAAAAGCAGAACAGAGAAGGGGGAGGGCTGGAAGGGGTGCAGAGAGCAAACAAACATCGTTTAGAAAAGCATGCTGTTATTCCTGGAAGTTGGTTTGTGGAAACACAATTTACAATGCCTATGAAAAGTTTGGCTATTCATACCATTCCCCTTCGGAGCTGGTAACCACAATGGCAAGCTCTCCTTTCGCCTACAATTACATAGCGTGATCTCCAAACCCAAACAGCTTCACCCATCCCAAAGTGCTGGATTTCCATCTATGTTACTGGAGTAAATGAGCTGCATTTGACACAATGGGTAAAACTTGGCACCATAAACGAGGCCAGTATAGAAAATTACATTTAACTTTTGTTTCCCCTTCCTCCTTCTTGCAAAAAGCATAATATTTTGTAGTTTGTTTCCAATTTGTTTTCTACAAAACATAAAGGAATTCCTGGTGATGACACAGGGAGATTTGGAAGGGGGAAATAATATTTTTTTTTTAAAAAAGGTAGTTTTTTTATATTTTTAAAATTGTATTCCTTACCCCCCCCAAAAAGTAATATTGGGGAGACGAAGGGAAATTCCTAAATTCTTACTGATTTGTGTGATTAAACAACCCGGCAGTGCTCAGCAAAGGGCTACCTTTTCTGTGCCCCAAGGCAGGCAGAAGAGCTTGGGCGATGTCCAAACCTCTGTGCATCCTCCAGCTCACTGGAAGCATCAGCACTGACACCGGGACTCCTTCTGGCCCCATCCCACTTCCAGCCAAGTGACAGATGGTGCTGTCAAGGTCCAGTCCCTCCTCAAAAAGTTTCTCTGGCATGGGATCACGCAACTAGCATGGAGAAGCAGATGGGTAATTGACTTTCAGTCTACAAACTTCAGGGCTGTTTCCTCCTTCCTACAGCCACATCCTGGTCTCGTTTGGGGGCTGATAGCTCAGAGGGGAAATCACAGAGCTTCTCCAACTGTCCTGCACTGGGTGCCCTGTCCACCTTCATCTGTAACTGCTATCTCTGGAGCATCACATTTGACCAGTCCATCAAAAGTCCATCTTTGAGAGATGCTCCAGTCTCTCAGGAACCAAACCACCTTGATTTGGATGGAAATCAGATACCAGAAAAGCCCTGTTTCTTCTCGGATAATCTAGAGGAAAATTCCTTTGTCTACCTTCTCTGGACAAGCAGGAAGTGGGGTATTACCCCCGGGGGAGCAGAGCACAGAATTTGGCTTTACCTTCTGACATGGACTAACAGTCTATGAAACAAATCAAAAGTGGTTTGAGCTCAGATGTCTTTGCCTGTTCCATCTTCTGTTTCCCTTTCTTGTTCACTGGAGGAGAAAATATATATATCTGAGAAAACTTTGGTGTATTGATGACACAGAAAGACAATCTCAGCTCCTGCCTCACCCGTGGGTGAGAGGATATGGTCTGGTGGGGAGGGGGTTGGTTGCTGTGGGGCTTTGCTTGCTCCTTGTGGGGAACACACAGCCGGGATTCAGGTTCCCAGGGAGATCTCACCCCTTGGAGACTGGGCAGACTAAAGGAGCAATCGGATTCTCCCAGACTCAACAGGTCTCCAACCCTTGCAGCTTTCGGCCAGGTTCCTGTTCGTGTTGGCCCTGGGCACAGGGAGAGTTGCTTTGGGCTCTCCATCACTCCTTTTCTGGCCCCAGTGTTCATCCTGAGCTGGCACCAGCCTTTTCCAGAGCCAGGGAGGGGGACCAGTGACCCCCAGCACTGCCACACGAGCGCAGCACTGGGGGCAAGGGACTTTGCTTGCCCCGGCGCTTACTAAATAAAGAGTCCTTTAAAATAAATGCCAGCACATGCATGCTCCTCAGTGCAGGCTCATACTATTTAGGGACTCTGCAAAACAAATAAAATGCCTATTACAAAATAACTATTTAGAGAAAATACTGCAGAAAGATCTAGAGAGAACTATGTGTTTTAACATGGTCTGTTTACAGTGCATCATTGCTGGTCTGTCTAGAGCTCTGCTGTAACACAGCAAAAATGCATCTGCATTCCTTCGGTGCAAAACTACTCATGTACAGACATCACAACAGTATTGCAGTTATTTTCCTTTCTCCTTGGCTTTTTGTTGTGTTGTTGTTGTTTTGGTTTTGGTTTGCTTTTTGGTACTTTCCCAGCTTCTAGAAGATTGACCTAATATATACTTGGCCCAGGCTAGTACTTCTTAGTCAAATCACTGGTAATTAGCTCTGCTGCTCAAGTGCTGGGAGGCTGGTAGCTGGGGAGAGCTCAGCGATGCCTTCGTAGCCCCGTAGCCTGGGGATGCTGGCACGGAGGCTTTACAGCACTGCAAGTAAACAGGGAGCAGTGACCCGTGTTATTCCTCCTCCCGCACAGCTCATCCCTCCCCGGGGAGGGAGCCTGGAGCTGGGACACACTGTGACTCTCCCGCTGTGTCCCAGCATCGCTGCCGGAGCCCCTTTAGCCATTGGCACCAGAAAGAGAGAGGGGAAGGAGATAAATTGTGCCCTCAGGGATCTGCTCTGAATAGATGGATGAGGAGAAGCATTTTCCAGCAGACCTAAGTTCAGGTATTGCAAGGAAGCAAACTCTGGAAAAACATTTTCAAGAGAGCTTTGTTTTCAGGTCATCTTCCAGGATGGATAAAGCACATGGTGACAGCAGCAAGCAAAGGTTGCTAAAGGGACTTGGCTAAGACAGTTTCCCAAACACAGACATCTCCATCTCCACCTTCATCTCCACCTGCATCTCTGTGGAGAGATGTCATGTGGGCAGGCAGGAAGGCTCTGTCTCTTGATTTCACCCAACATGGGGGCTGTAACAGGAGACCCTGGAGAGTGGAAAGCTTCTCACCCTGTTTTCTGACCCTGAAGCTGTTCAAACACTGGAGACTAAGAAGCGAAGGCAGCAGAGCACAGTGTTTCCTCAAGCTGCTCCCCAGCAGCCCTCAGGGAGACTCACATCCCTCACTGCCAAACGCTGTATGGAGAAGGCTCCCGCTACTCCCAGCAACTTCGGTGCCAGTGGCACTGGGCAAACCCCGTTTGTCCCATCACCTCCCTCTGGAGCTGGCTATGGCCCGTGCCGGGCTCTCAGCAATCTGCCCTTGGCTTCTGGGTGGGAGTCCAACTCCCCCCGGGGGGTGGCTGTGCATGTGGAGAGGAGCGTGCAGGGAGCTCAGCTACATCAGCCCGTGCTTTCCCACTTCTCATTTCTGCTGGCTCTTTACCCCTGTAACATCCGTGCTATTTTTTTCCCCTCCCTTTTGCTGGTTTATTGCTCTCCAGCCTGCTCTGGGTGAGCAGAGCACTTCTGGGACAGATTATTTACTAGAAGGTATTTGGTACATTGCTTTAATAATGAGAACAATTATTTTATTTTTTTTCAAAGCCTTACAAATATGTTTAAAATCTAAATACAATGAGGCAATGCAACACCATTTAATAGTTCCAATAATATGCCAAGCCTGAGAATGACAAAAGCTGCCAGCAGGGTGCTACAAGGCAGGGTTCAGAACCCCACCGCTTCCCAGCTAAGCAGAAACAGATTTCCAGCAGTAAGACATTTGTTAACCATTTTCAAGGCAGCAGGACAGGGCGCAGAATGAGCCCGGCTGCCTGTGTGTCACTGCATTGCAAAATCCTTGGCACAGGCACGCACCACCGTCCTTGGAATTAAGGCCCTTGTGAAGACTTAAAGGCTTAGTGGCTAATATACTTAAGATGGATATTTCCAAATATTATTCTAAGTCATTCAGAGACACCGTGTCCTGGTGCTGATAAGTGTGAATGAGCTCTAGGAGCTCTAGGAGCAGAGCTGGCGCGTTCCAGCAGCATTCCCTACAGCGCACGGGACGGGAAGAGGAGGTGGGACTCAGCCCCCCGGGGTACAGCAGGGGGATGGGGACGTCTACCAAGTGGAGATGTCAAGGTGTCAGGATCAGGCCCCATAGAGCTGCTGAGGATGCTCACCCAGCGTGCATGGACATCTCCCCTGGGGATGGGTCTGGCGGTGACAGCCCTGACTCGGTGCCACAAGGTGACACAGCAGCTTCACCGCCGTGGGCGCTTCCTCATCAGTGGGGGTCGTTAACATAAGCCTCTGGGAGGGGGCTGCCTGGCGGCATGACACCGAGAGTCCAGGTGCCACCATGCCCTCCTCAGCCCCTGCAGCCCTCCCTGGGGCAGGCTCCCTGCCACCCCAGTCCTGCCAGGCAGGGTCCCACCGCACGCCACA
Source organism: Scolopax mira (assembly GCA_004320125.1). Taxonomy (NCBI): domain Eukaryota; kingdom Metazoa; phylum Chordata; class Aves; order Charadriiformes; family Scolopacidae; genus Scolopax; species Scolopax mira. Next base: position 169,491 of record BJBW01004659.1, on the reverse strand, counting down.
GAAATGGAGATCCTGGGAGCGAGCGAGGCGCCACTCCTTATTTCCCCAGAGGAGCGAGATGAGAAAATAAAAGAGCAACTATTGACAGCAGCGTTAGCGAGCCAGCGGAGAGGGTGGAGACCTAATGCAGGCTTCAGCAATCAAAACCTCCACAGTTTGGTGTTGGTCTCACATAGACCAAAAGCCCTAATAAACTGTTAATGGGAAAAGCAATCATATTTATTGCAGGAAAACAAGTTTATGATTACTACAGAGATGACATCATAACCCCCTGTGCCAGTTTAAACAATATTTGGAGAATTCATTTGTTTTGTACTATTTAAAATTATAGTGTGGGAGCCTATTTTAAGTGCATGTGTGAGCGTGTATGTGTGTGTGTGTGTTGATCTGTCCATGCTAATGTTTATTTAAATCTTTTATTTATAAAATTGATGTTCCTACGCCTAAAATGGAAATTTTCTGCTCTAAAACATCTCTTAATTGTGGAAAATTATTGTATATATTTACGTTTTTCCTCACATTCACATCTGTATGCTTATCACCAGGCACGTGTGTGTACACATCTGCAGGGCGACACACGTGTCTGGACCTCTCCATTCGGCAGCTGGTGCCACCACTCATCCTGTGCCCCCATGAAATGGTAATTACAGAAAAGTGAGCTGAAAAGCTGATACACACACACTCCACCCCAGACACCCACCCTGGTGCTCCTGCATCTGCCCAGCAACCCAGTGGGCAGGGAGCAACCCGGCTGCAGTGGCTGTCCCCTCAGAGCCAGTGTGTCACCAGTGTGGTGACACTGGTGTCACCAGTGTGGTCCTGCATCTCTGCTGCTGCCCCTCTTAGTCCGGCCCCACAGACACCCTCAGCATAGCTCTGATGTACCACAAGCTACCATCTGCTGGCAGGGTGAGGATATCTACTGGTACCAGCATTGTCAGCTCCCACCTCTCCCATGGGAGAGAGATGTCCCCCTGCTTCTGCCACTGCTCCCAGGACCACTGAGCATCACAGCTGAGCACCCTGCCTTGTCAAATTAAGCTGCCTTCCTTTCCCTTTCACGCCTTTGTAGAAAGGATTGCTCATTTGGTGGTCTCTCATACCCCTTTGTGCCTGGGCACCTGGGGTTTCTACCTCCCCAGCCCTTCCACACCTCACCCCAGCCCCATGCACCCAGCCCAGCTCTGCCCCATAGGGCTGACATCCCGGCCAGGATGGAGCAGCCCCTTGGGGCCATTCAGAGGCTCCCTGCAGACCCATTGCTGGGGCCAGGATCCCACTCTGACCCCAGCCATCCCTTTTGTTTTGCAGCGGGGAGGGAAATGGTGTCATTAACAGAGGTATACCCCCCACCGTGGGCAGCACTGATGGCCAACACCCTCCCGTGCCCCTGGACAGCGGACTTCTTGGTGTAATTCCCCCTGCTTGGCTGAAAGATGAGGGGCCAGACAGCCAGAGACAGGCCTCCTGCCTTTCACCAGGATGTACCTGTCCTCTCAGGCAGGTTGGAGCTGGTCTAGATGGCAGGTCTGTAAATCTGCTGGCTGCTGCTCTGTGCAGCACTTCCACCATCACTGGGATGGAGGAAGGCAACCCCAGCATCGTCTGATGGGGAGCTCAGTGTCAAAAAAAGATTACGAAGGGACTGTCTGAGAGAGCTGGAAGGATTCTACAGGAATATGCCCTACAGCCTGGCACCTAGGAAGTTTCATCAGCACCGTGGAGCACCTTGGAACCTCAAAAGAAGGACCTATGTGTACCCAAGATGATGTGAAGACCCAGTGTACTTTTCTCAAAGTTTTCAGAGCAATTCTCGTTCTCTGCAAGTGGGGAAACTGAGGCACAGCCCAGGGGTGATTTCTTCCTCTGGATGGTGCAAGACTTTGAGTCACAGCCTGTTCCTGCCTCCTTCCTGGTACCATGGACCAAAGAGGGGCCAGGGCAGACCCCAGTGCCCCTCACTGGGTGCCATGGGGCACACTGGAACAAGGTTCATCTGAGTGCTCAGACCCTGCAGCCACAGCTGTGGGGTTCCAAACAGTACCTTCCCCTCCTGGTGCCCTCTCCCCGCCCACCCAGCAGCACCCAACCTTGATAGTCTTGGCCAGCAATCCAGAACCAAAGAATGCATGCAGGACTGAAAAAAAGAAGGGCTCAGATGGAGTGAGGATGACTCTTTGTGGAAAGCCCAGGACAACTTGCTCTGGTGAACCATGTCCCTGGTGTGTGTGAGTAGTGGGATAGCTGGGACAAAGTCCCAACAGTCCAGTCCAGCTCCAAACCAACCACCATGCCCAACGCCTGTGGGCTTGGCATCCCTCTTGAGGACCTAGATCAAACTAACTTGGTGGGTAAAGGTCACACACACTGCAGCTGAACATCTTCCTGGCAGAGGCATGATTGAAGCATTAAGTAACGTCAAGTAAACTTTGTTTAAAGGAGGCAGCTGTGCAACTGGAATGAGCTACAAATGAGCGAGATTCCCAGTGACGTGTCTCCTCTGGAGTCTCCCACCGCTCACGGTGCAGTGCTTGGAGGGCTCTGTCCCCAAGGAGCAGGCATGCAGCAGAAACCTGGTTGGAGTTTTGGCAGAAAGTTTTGGCTCACAGTCTTGCCTCTGTTCAGAAAAGTCTGCCCAGGGAACAGGCTTGAATGATACGCAACCGCCAACCTCTGCCTCTGGGCTCCCTTGAGATGCTGAACCCAGGCAAAAATCATTCTGGAGGAAAGTGTTCTTCCAGCAAGTCAGGGTAGAAGATGGCACGTGTCTGAAACTACAGCCCACTGGGGACTATCAGACAGCCTGGGGCACAGAGACCTGCAATTCCAGCTGAAGCTTTGAACACTGGTAGAAGTGTAGTAAGAAGTGACAACTTCCTTTGAAACAGTTCAGAAAACAAGTCAAGACTTTTTCTTTGGACGTAGGACTTTCAGGTTTCAGAAGTTCCAAGTCTTTTGTAAGGCTTGGAGAACATGCCTGAAACCTGCTCCCACCCCCACCAGCCAGGAAGAGGTGAAGCACCATTTGTAGATGTCAGAAGGTGAGTCAGACCTGGGCAGCTGGGTCAGGAGGGAGAGCTGAGCTGGGGACCCTGGGCTGAATGGGCTCCATCCCTGAACTGTCCCTGGATGAGATTCACCACTGAAAGACACGGCTCATATTTCTGGAGAAACAGAGCAATCCCAGGGATTCCCTGGGAAGACACTTGGACATAGCTGTTCTGCAAGGAGTCCCAGGCCAGAATAAGGGATCTCATGACCAGAAAATTAATAAATAATCACTTGCTATTTTTTTTCTGAGTCAGGTTATAAAGGTAAGAGCAGGAAGAGGACAGAAAGAGATGAACATCTGTATTGTGTAAGGATGTTCTGTAACTGAAGGGACCTAGGACCCTCAGGAGTGACACCAGGGCAAAAGACCCAAAAGATGCAAACCCCCTCACTGATGGAGAAAAGCCACATTAAAGCCAATAATGCTTATGGTGAGAGTGACTACATGACGGAGGAGAGGATCTGGCAGAAAAGTGCATTTATATGGTCCAAGCAAAGGAAAGCAATTATTGTGCTCTGTGAGAGCATCATCAGTGAAGCAAATGGGAAAGACCTGGGGTCCCAGGCTAACAGAAGCCCCAGGAGAGGAGCTTCTGCTTCTGCAACCCTTATGATGCAGGTGAGAGAGGGCACAGTGTCCAATGGTCCTTCAAAGCCATTCATGCTCACAAGGTTTCTGTGGCCTCTTTGAGCTTCCAGGAAAGGAAACAAGGGTTAATGAGCATGTTGGGGAGAAGAGGAGCCTGGGAGCACATAGTCTGTCTGTGTGGGTGTGTTTAAAGGAGTTCAGCTTAAGAGATTCCTTAGATTGTCGTGTTATCTCTCACGACAAGGGATGGGAGCCCAACTCAAACCAGAGGAAGTCCAAGTATCAGGCTCCAGCGAGTGGTGGTGCCTGGGAAGGGGCTAGCCAAGCACCAAGAGGGGGACTCAGCTGGTCCCCCATGCCCATTCCAGCCTATAAAAGGCTCTTTGCGTGTCAAAAACAGAATTAACTTTCACTCCTGACAGCTCCTAAGCTCTAATGTCTCCTAATAAACTCCCTATCTTTATGCAAAGGAGTTGCTCCATGTATACAAGATAGGCAGAACGATGCAGCTCAGAGACAGCCTGAACTTACAGGGCAAGGAGTGCCTTTGTGCACTGGAGGTCTGCTTCAGGAAATGTCTCCACTACAATGACAGGAGCCTGGAAAAGGACAGCATGTTTGTGGGACCAGTAGTTACCAGGAGGTCTGGGCATGGCAGGGTGGGAGACCACTTGAGAGGTAGGTAGGGTCAAAATAGCTTGTTGCCTTCAGTGAAGTTTCAGGTGGACACTGAGTGAAGTGCTACCAATCATCAAGAGCCAGTTGTCTCCCTCCATCAGTTTGTAGTGATCGATGTAATCCAAGTTGTTCCTTGGATGAGAGCAATGTGGGAATAATATGCCACGGCAAATAGTCATTCAAGGTCAACATTATGAACTTGTCAGAAGAGAAGCCACACCCTGAGGAGGACAAACACAAGGCACAGAGGTGGCAGCGCCCACAGAGGTGGCAGGAACCACATCATTCCTCACCATCTGACAACACAGTGGGGGATTAGCCCTGCCATGACTGAGGACCTCAGCTGGAAACAGCTCCCGGCCACAGTCCTGTCACTTCAACAGCCCACAAACAGTGACTGATGGAAGGGAGCCATCAGCCATTGCTGAATCCCTTGCTGGCCTTAAATATGGTTTGAATACACAGGATAAAACCACGGGGAGTTTTGTAAAACATAAATAGGGTGAGTTAGGTGACCATAGTGTTCTCCCCGTAGTCATTGCTGCTCCGCATCTCACTCTTTACTGCCACACAGACCCTTGAAACTGGAGTTTTATACAGAGTACTTGCTTTCTAAAGAGGCACCAAGAGAAGAACCTGTCACGGCTGCAGCCAGGGCCCCTCCATGCTCTCTCGCCACCACACAATGCTCATCCTCTCCTAGAAATCTCCTACTTCACATCTCTGCTTCTCCACCCGTAGTGTCCGGTCACCAGGGCGAGTTGTGCGCTGACCTGTTTAGAAGCTGTTAACCCATATTGCAGATGCATCTCAGGACTCCCCTGGATCACTCAACTCCACATAACTCCCTGGGGCAGTTTCTTCAGCCTTGGAGTCAATATGTGACTTTCCCCCCAATTGCAGATACTCTGAGAAGCATCGTCTCAGATCAGTGAATGACATTCCCTCTATAGGGACATTCCCACAACACTGTGCAGAAAACACAGCTCCTACTCAGTGCTCTGATCCCCATCCAAGCAGCAGCCCCTTCCCTGCAGCAAGCCCACTTGCATTAACCTCCCCTCCTCACCAAAGTCCCTGCTCCTCTCTGGCTGGCATGCATCCTGGAACCCCCCTAGAGGATAGTTTTCATCTGCTGGATGATGAATCTTCTCTGGATGAGCTCTCACCCCCTCCATACCTCCAGCCCTCTCCATACCCCTCCAGGAGCTATGGTCACCTGCAAGTGTTAGCAGGAGAACTCCTTCTCCACTACTGGGTCAATGAAGCAGTGCTGGAACCTCGACTAGATAGTAACCCATGCAGACACATCCACACCACTGCTCTGCACCAGAGTCACCTGCTCTGCTTCACAATCACCGCTAAAGCCACAATACCACACTCCTCCTCTTCAAACTGATATACATCTGCCTGAGGGTTCACTGAGCCCAAAATCCCCCCACCCAAGGCACAGTCGGTCACTCCATCCCCTTCCTTGGATAGGGAGGCAAGGTCTTAAAAAGGCACCTGGTAGCCAGGACTGGGTAGCCCTGCTGGTGCTCACTGCCACAGTCCCTCCTTTCACCCCCCAGCAGCTCTTGGCCACACAGGGCCACCACAGGAGCTGCCATCAGCTGGGCACTCGGTGCCCCACAGCTGCCCGGACTGCCACATCTCCTGAAGTGCTCCCGGAGAGGGCAGCTGGGGCCAGCAGGAGCCCACTCGAGTTGTGAGATGTGCTTGCTGGCAGCCATCAGACAGAATGTCCTTAAATCTGAAGTCCCCTGGGGAGAATAAATGCTCTCCATTTCCTGGGATGGCCGGGGTCTACTGCGCCAACCCACACTGACCTCTGATCATGGCCTTGTCCCAAGGCTTCTTGACACCAAAAGGCAATCAAGAAAACCCAGTGTGGAAGAATAAACATAGTCTATGATGCCCAATTTGGGCTGCTGGACACTGTGAAGGGCAGAGAAACTTTGGGTGGATTTCACAAGCCTTTAGATAATTTATATTGGGACACTGGGGTTAGTGGCTCTGGGCACTGTCCCAGGCACCAGGGTTAGCTGGCTCCCACCGCTGTCCCGGGTATGGAGGTTACAAAGGTCATCATTTGCCAGGTCAGATGACACTTCTGCCCTGAGGGTTGATCCAGCATGACTGACCAAAGGCAACCTGAAGCTGCAAGAAGCCAGGTGTGGAGCAGGAGAGAAGCAAGAAGCAGGTGGATGCTGGTACCCAGAGCAGCAGAAGGTTCCCCCGTTTCTGGGGACAGGGCAGGGTCAGTCAGTCCCAGGTGTCAGATGAACACAATGCAAGAAATTGATGCTCAACCTCTTCTGCACCACAACTCATGAGGCTCCTGGGCCCCCTCCTGGGGAGGAGCTGTTGATCTTCATGGGCCCCTGTCTCATTAGCATGGTGGACATCAAGGGGCTAGTGCAGCCAGAGGTGGAACGTCAAGGAGAGTCCAAAGGGGCTCCTCATCCCATCCAGCACCCCCAGCAAAAAGCATTTTTTCCGAGCACCCCAAGAGGCTTTCTTTTGCAAACCCTTCCAGATAAACTCAACTTATTTAGCTGATAATATATAAACAGTTTATCAGCTTTGCGCATTTGCAGTGCAGCGGGATGGATGTTGTTCTTGGAATTCTGTTTGGTCATAATATTTAGAAGAGGGCTCTGATAGCAAAGATAAGCAGCTCGCCCGCAGCAGATGGCTCGTGAGACGCTCAGCGGAGCCAACATTCTGCAGGGAATGAATAAACTTGTAATGCAAGTTGTTTGTAAGTGGTTTTAGCTAAATGTCACATGTAAGACTGCACAGACATGCTCTGTCCAAGGTGTTTGAATTTATAGGAGCAAGGATTCAAAGTCGGGGGCCAAATTTGCTTTTAAATTTCCTTAAACAAACGTGCAGAGGATAAAATACCTCTGGATCTGCTTTTTGAGCCGGGGTGTGAGCAAGATGCGTGCAAAGACACAGCCCATCCTTCCGCAGCAGGTCCTTGCCAAGGGGCTGTGCCTGCCACCAAGCCCAGCATGGGCTGCCAGGGTGAGTCAGGGCACTGTGACCCCTCCTGAGATCCCCCTGACCTCCATACACTTAATTAATTACCTTTGTTGTGGCTGGTTCATTCACCTTCCTATGTAAGGGGAGCAGGGAAAGGCTCCCTTCCAAGCAAGTACCCAGCGAGCTCTTGCTCTGCCCCCTCTGACCGGGCTGTGCCTGGATCCCGGGAAGCTCTGGGCAGCCGTGCACATCGAAGGCAACCCAGAGATGAGCTCCTCTGCAGCAGCCACCTCTCTGGCCCTTGCTGGAGAGGTGCTCAGCAAAAGGGACGCCAAGACCCCCCGAGCTCACAGCTCTGCAGAGGCAGGAGGTTGTGGCAGGAGCCGTCCGGGCTGCCCTGGGTTGACAAGCCTTGTGTCAGGCTGTGGGCATCACACGGGTGGGCTTGGTGCTGCAGAGCAGGCCCAGGGCTTGGGCTCTGCCCAGAGCCTGGGGACATGCAGTCCCCTGCTGCCAGCCTTAGCTGCTTATCTGGGGTCTCGGTGGGTTTCTCTGTCCACTGCGGGAGCAAGCAAAGGGTTCAACACACCCCACTTCTGGTCACTGGGAGCAGCCGTGGCTGCCTGGTGACTGCTCACCCCATCACAGTCCCCCAGAGCAGAGCTTTTCATGGCAGTAACTCCGAGTACTACAGCTTCCAGTGCCTCCCTCCTCAGCACACCCTCCCCTCCCCTTCCCACCTTTCAGGAACAGCGGAAGATGTAACTGTGGGAGACCACACCAAGGAAGATGCCAAACTCCTGCCTCGCAAGTGAGGGGACACCTTAGTCAGAGCTGCCTGTCTGCTGGAGAAGGCTCTGTGGGGCTGCCAGCACAAACCACACTACCAGGAGCCCTGCACCTGCACCGTGAACATGCATCCCTCCTGGTACCCAGGTGTAGGAACAGGTACCAGGAACACTGCCACCAGCACAGCTGCTGATGCCCCATGAGAAACAGACTGTCCCTCACCCACAACACACCCCTGGGGCTACCCTGCACAGGAAGATCTACACTGCTTCATCCCACCTAGCATTTCCTGTCTGACTCTGCTCCACATGGTGCTCTGATAAACTGAAAGTGCTCTTTTCGCTACAGTCTGGAGGGAAAAACACACAAGAAATGGTGTTAATATGTATTTTTTCTAGTTTTTTCTTTAAAGTCTTCTGCACAGCTCAGTAAAGGCAAGAAGACAGGAGACCCCATGGAGGCTGAGCCTTGTACCAGAGTATCTGGTGGAAAATCAACCAGCACCAATTGCACAAGCACAGCTGCCTGGAGGAGCTCAACTGAGAGGCTCCTCTCAGAAGTCACTTCCACACCCAGAGGTGACTCCAGGACTGGCTACTCGGGATTCAGATGAACATACACAAAAAGAAAGAGTCTGAAGCCAAAGAACATTTGTCTTGCTTTGTGTGGTGTGAGTTAACGGACTTGCTCTTTCCAGCCCACTCCATTCATCCAGCCTTTGCCTTCCAGGTACTAAAGTGTCACAGGTCACACTGCTCCAGCATGTCATAGAATCATAGAATTATTTTGGTTGGTCTTTTTGGAAAAGACTCTTGGGATCATCGAGTCCAACTATCTACCCTATTCTACAAAGTTCTCCCCTACACCATATCCCCCAACACTGCATCTAAATGACTCTTAAAACCTCACGCTAGAGCTGCAGAGACCTTTGTTTACAAAAAGAAAATCAGCCTTCTGCCCCAACATAATAGTGTTGGGCTTCTTTAAGTGCATCTTCTAATTGTCTAGATTTATGAGGCCTCCACTGAAATGTTGAAGACAGCATTTAGAGTCCCTCAGTTCTTGTTCTGTTTAATTCATTCCCTTTTTCCCTGGGTTGCAATTCCAGCTCAGCATGTGAAGCTCTGCCATTGCCAGCAGGATCCTTCATTTCCAAAATGAGGCAGATCAAAATTTCTGCGATTCTGTTCCTTTCCCTCTTGTGGTCTCTCCACCTTTTTTACAAGTTGTTTCATTGGCAAATTAACCGAGGGCTGGGCACTCTGTTCACCCACACACAGACTGGCACTGGGGATGCAAGTTCCTCTGGCCAGAAATGGTGACTCTTGTTTTCCCCAGGAGGACATTGCATTTGCAAACCTCTACAGGCTTAGTGTTAGGATGCATTCGGAAAATTTCATCTGCTTTTCAAGCTCATCAGTAGCATCCATCCTACAACTTTATCTCCCCACTGCATCCTCATGGAGTAGTTTCCCTTGACACAGCCTAATGGATGTGTACACTCAGGATGTAGGTGATCCATGATCCTTCTCCAAAAAATGTTTGATTTTATTAATAAGAAGAATTTAACTGAAGTAATGTGATCATTTTATATCTGAACTCAGATTCAATGCAGGATGGTACCTGATTCCTACTTGTGCTTAATTCTTCTGCACTTTCCCAGACCTCCTCATCAACTCAGCTGGTGCATATAGACCTGGTTATCCTACTCTGGGCCTTCAGCACCTCTGCAAACCAACCACCAAGAAGTATATCCTTGCCAACAGCAGCTAATGTGAAGTGTCCAGAGGCACAGGATCTTTTCAGACCAATGAGTATAGACTCAGTGCATCAAGAGAAGATTTCCAAGATCCTCCATCAGATCATGGTCACACTCAGTGAGTCCTGTCTCTACTTCTCAAGGAACAGGAATCATGACCTGGAAACTTCAGAGCAGTAGAAGAACCAGAAGCTGAACCAGCAGCAGAGCAGAGCTCAGCTGCCCCCTCCCCTGCCCCAAGAGGATCCCTCCACAGATGGGGTCCTTCAGAGCTGCGCCAGCAGCTGTTGCTCTCCATTGAGATGCAGCCATTGAACAATCTCTCTCTAATTGGCATTGTTTGCTAAAAATAAACTCCTGCTCAATGAAACACAGCCAGGAAGACACAGCTCTCCCAGGGCTTGGGGTCTCCATCAGCCCAGCTGCCCGCATGCATGGCTGTGATACTGCTGCAGGAACGTCCAAGCTGCTGATGGTGGCACAGGCAAGTCAGTCCTTCATTAGTTGGGCAAACTCTTGAAGGAGTTGGGAGGACTCTGCATGTCCTCCAGGTGCCAGGTCTTCCACAACATGTGGGACAGCTGCCTTGGCAGTAGGTCATGAGTACCCAGCACAGAGTTACCCCTGCTCTACCCAAGAGGGAGTGTCCCATAGGTTTGGGTCCATCCTGGGTGGTCATGTACCCCCCCACATCTCCAGCAGTCAAAGCATGGTCCCAGGCAACCAGCACAGAAACACTCCTATCCAAATGAGGGGAGGAAGGCAGATAGCAAACTTCATACGCTGAATTTTCTAAAACTAACTATAAATGGTAAAAACTCAAAGTATTGCTTTCTCTGGAGGTTTTCATGCAAAATAACCCCAAGAACAGCAGCTTCAACTTTTATTTGGATGAGAAAACATTCTTTTATTTTGACATCATTTTTGTCCGTTTTTATCATAGGGATAAAGTATCTTTTATCTGGACATAATGCATCAAGTTGCAGAATGAGTCATAAAGTGAATCTACACAATTGAGCCAACGTGCTGTGCTCCGGTGAGGACTGGCAACATCTAAATGTCACACTCAAGGTACATGGCAATACACAGATATCTCTGCTCTCCAAGCAAGCAGAGTCTGCTTTGGTTGAAGCAGCAGAAGAAACCGTTGGTGTCACCTCACTCATGTGGGGCTGTTGGAGAGCTGGGTATGGACCAGATCGCATGAGTGAACCCGTCTCACACCTACTTAATTCGGCAGAGATGTGGAGATTATCGATCTGCCGCAGGTTTTGTTACACACACTGACACGTAGGAGGCTGTGGGAGCTGCTGTGGGTTGATGGCTGATGCTCTGTCAGCGAGGACTGAGCAGTTTCCATTCGAGGCATTCGTGGGCTCCCTATGTTTAGTGCCAAGCATTCAGCAGATTAGCTCAGGGATGGAAGCAGTGGGACACGGGCCTGTGCTGCTTGTATGGGAAGGCCACCCTTGCACAAGCCTCGGAGATGTGACATAAATGTAAGACAGCAGTAGGAAACAAAGCCTTGTTTCTTCCCAGATTGCTTCAGACTTTTGGTCTCCTTGTCCTGGACAGGCTGTTGAGCCAGCTAAGGGTGAGGAAGAAGAAGGTGCCTAGGTGACAGATTTCCCCCAGACAGGGGCACAACCAGCCATCTCTTGCTCCTCCAGGGAAGACAGTGTGACTCAGCTTTTACCCAGCCTCTCCTGTGAGGGGTCTTTCACTCCCCAGGGCCCTCACCCACCCCCTTGCTCAACTCCTACAAAGCTGTTGGATTAAAATTCAAAGGTGAAGGCACAGCAGGAAACGCTTTGATACCAGGATATGGACCAGCCGAGGAATGTTACAGGATTTTTCCATGGCTGTTTCTTCTCAAGCATGTACACGAGCAGCACTGGGTTATGCAACTTTGCATCGGTGCCTTTCAGCTGCTCCAGACAGGGCAGAAGCGGGCGCTATTTACAATACCCCTCTCCTTAAATCAAGCTGAGAAAAGTGCACTGGCACAAGCGTCAGGATTTGCAAAATGTGTCAATTCCAAGTGCTTCCCACAGATGGTCTCCTTCCACCCCTGTGCTCCAGGAGCACCCCACTGCTACCCATTGCTCCCAACAGCTGCAGGACACAACCTTGGTGCCACGTGGGTGGCAGGAGACCTCAGCCTCAGGCTTGAACAAAAGGGCATGGGAAGAAGGACACTGCATCGCAGCTTCTTCCCACATACCTGATGTTCAGGAACTTCAGGACCAGACAAAAACATGTCTTTCAGCTTTGAAGATCTCAGCTTTGCTGTCTGGCCCCATGATCTCCTTGGGGCTGAGTTGCAGGAGGGCAGAGGCCATCTAGTTCTGGTGTTGGGAATCTGCCAAAGATGTATGACTGCCCTGTTCTCAGTGACAATCTCAGCTGGATGTCCCCCCTTCCAGTGAGAAGGGGAAGGATGCTACTGAGGGAACCGGACATCTCCTCGCTGAAGACACAGGCTCTGCAGAAAGTGCAGCCCCAATGTGGGTGTTTGGTGGAAGGACCGTGCCTACGGCACTCCTCGTGCTGTTCAGTAGCACTCACATCTCTCATCCTGGAAATCATCACTAGCAGCTTGGAATCATCATACTTGCAAACCTCTAGAGGGACCGTGGGAGCTCTGCTGCCCATGCACACTGCAGCCCCCCGCCTTGGGCTTCCCTCCGTCCCGAAGCTCCAAGCAGGAGTGGGACCAAGGCTCCCTGTTGTTCCCAAGGAGGAAGCATTAGTGCGAGCAGCTTCTGCAGGTCACACCAGCTTTGCTCTCCCAGGGCTGCTGCTTTCACACCGACCCAGCAGCAGAGCTCTGCTGAGGGTCCTGCAGGAGCTGTGCCCTGAGTGCAGACACGAGAGCTCTGCTGAGCCGCTGGGTTCTGCTGGCCTTAGGGTGACAACCTCCCGAGCGAGGAAGGGGCAGCGCAGCATCCCTCTGCTGCTGCTTCAGTCTGTCACCTCCAGCCTTTCCCCGGCACCCTGCAGCTCACGGGATGTCCCTGCAGCTGAACGTGACCCGGGGGCTCAGTGCAAGCACACACAGCACCGCACAGACACACTGCACTCCCACCCCCTGCATCCAGACACGGCTGCCCTGAAGGAATAATCAACACAGTGGATGCTCAGCGCCAAACTGGGTGGCAGAACCAAGCCTGGTGTTGCCAGCCAGCCCAGCCTCCTGGGGACCATACCACGCTGCCTTGGCTTTTATTTTTAGTTCCTCCTCTCGCCCAGGAGGCGGCTGTGGCAGGGACCCCTGGGCTGTGATGCACATCCCCTGAAGCGCATGGTTTACCCTAAAAGTGATGTAGCAAAAGCTTTCCCAAATAAAGGGGTGATCCAGACCCCCAGCCATAAGCAAAGCTGGATCCATAGCATGCTGATGAAGAGTGTATGTCCACATAGCCGAGGAAAGCACAGCACCAGGCAGGCAGCGTAGAAAGATCAGGGCTCTCGGTGGGGTCACAACTGTATGTGTCAAACAAGCACCAACAGGACTAGCTGCTGAGGGCCAGCAGGGCTTTCAGCATGGGACAGAGGTGGGAGAGGCAGAGTGGGAAGCTCAGGCTGCAGCTGGAGCAAACTTCACTCTGCCACCTCCAGGCAGATGAGTGCTGCAGCCTGTCCAGAGAGCAGAAGCTGAAAGGTGCTCTGAAAAAACTAGCTACAGCCTGGGATGGTCGAGGAAGGAGATGCAGCTCTGGATCCCAGCTCAGCACACAGGTGCTGTGCAAAGTCCCAGAACACACCACAGGCCGAGCACTGATGCTCTGCCAGGTGCCAAGCAGCCCTGGCCATGAGCTTTGAGGAAGGCAGGATGACAAAAGCATTTCAGAGAGGCTCAGCTAGCTTCTGCATCACCTCCTGGACAAGCTCATGAAAAGCCATCTCCTCTATCCAACTCATCCTGCTCTGGGCCAGCATGAGGGAGGAACAGAGAAAGCTGAAACCCCACTGAAATCGCAGGAGGTCCCTTGTGGTTCCTGGCTCAAGCTGATGCAGATCCATTTCAGCTGAATGCAAGATTATCTTGACAGCTTGAAAGCTATTCTTAAATGTAGCTCGTGCACAAGGCACTACATAGCGAGGGGAGACACTGTAAATCACTGCTTGGTGGACACGGGATACCAAATAAGTGAAGAGAAGATAAGAGACCATAATATAGGTGTGACTCACTTTGACAAATGTCTTCAAGATGGCAATTCAAGATCTCATTATTGCAGCCACATGAATCAGTGGAAAAGATTGTACTACAACCTGGATTAATGGATGAATTGGTGGACTCAGACTTGCTACCACATCCTGTGGCACCTCACAATTCCTGCTGGAGTTAAGGGTTGCTGGGCTGATGGACAAGAGCCACAATGCCAGAAGAGGCTTCTGGGGCCAAAGTCAATTCATCCTAGAGTGAGAAGTAACAACTCCACCTCCAAGAAACAAGACAGAAGAGCTCCGGGCAGAGAGCAGATTATTCCCAACACTTCTAGGCAGCAAAGGGAATCCCAGGGTGAACAAAATTCCAAACCTTCCTGTTGGCCTGCACTACCCAAAGGTGGCAAAGGTACAGCATCTGAGTGGGAACCAGCAAGTCCCTGACCCCGTTCCCTGTGTCAGTCTGATCCTTCGTAACAAGGGCTTTCCCATAGCCCCATGCCTTGGATAAAGTCAAAACACAGGAGGAGATCCGCCTCAGCTCTTCAGGAACTAAGAGGCAAAGAGAGGAGGAGAAAGCAGATGAACTCCTACCAGGCTGATCTTGCCTGCCCTCCCGCTCCTCAGCTCAGATGCCATGCTTTCCTCCCTTCTTCACCTCTGCAGTGCTGGGCATGAAAGGGGAGAGGGCAAGGAAAATGCTGGCAAGAAAGCAGAGCAGATGCAGAGTGCTGATGGAAAACTGCTTGGGATGAGCAACATGGGGCTGGAGAGCAGCTGGAAACATATCCTCAGGGAAATACTGTGAACTCTGCAGCAAGACCCTTATCCCCTCCCTCAAGAATCAAGGATGTACCTTGTGTAGGGAGTCCAGATGTAATTGGGCAGCAATTGTCCCCACCACGGGGTCTACAACCACCCAGAAACCCCAGTGTGATGCTCTCTAGGCTGTGGAGGCACAAGAAGGTTAAAGCCCTCAAGGCTGCTGTTTGGGAGCACCCATGCTGTGACCTGCAGGCTTTGCCTGTGGGGTGTGAATATGATATCAGGTTTATGTTTTCTTCACATCACTAAAAGCAGCACTGTCATCAGCAGTGCTTGGACAGGAGACAGCTCTGATGGTCCTGGGCCTGTGACGGGAGCCAGGAAGGAAGCAGCAGTCATTTTCCAGTCTTGGTGGGGCTGGCCCTCTCTCAGATGGCTCAGCCAGTCCTTTGGACCAGCCCTGCAAACCAGAAAGGGTCTTTAAATGGTGAGTTTTGAAGGTGCCAGCACCTAACTCAACTGCTTCTCTTAATTTTTGCCTTCTTGCCAGTCCTCTCATTTTACAGACAGGGCATATCACTTTTTCTAATTGCTCAAGGACTCTCTGGCCAGGACCCACATACGGGTTTCCGCCATTAATAACAGACACGGAGCCATATCTCAACCAGTGTCCATCTCCCTTGCTCACAGCTCCCTCCCTTTCAGGTGTGTCCCTGCCAGAAAAGATTTGGAATCTGTGGCAAACTCCAAGGCTTTCTGAGTGCCTTTGGCCTCCTCCACTGATCTCCAACCCCAACAGAGTGACTATTTGCTTGCTCAGTGCAAGTTTATCCTGGAAGCCCTCATCAATACTCAGCCACATTCGTCACTTGAGTCTCTGCAGACCCTCTGCCAGTTCAGGTGGGGTTTCTTTCTTCTCCCTTTCCCCCCAGCTCTTAGCTCTGCTCGGGCCAACTCAGAGGGTTGCCTGGCTCTAAGCCACACATCAAGAGCTGGTATCAGATCTGGATCACGGAGCCTTTTTTTTATGGGGATAAGTTTGGCAGCAATTGGTCCACTCAAGCTGATAGCTAAAAGCTCTCCTCTCGGCAGCTTTTCCCAGCCATTCATTGCACTGGGATCCAAAACCAAGCCAGAGGCACCTCCTGGGGACATTTCACTCCAGAAAATGGTCTATGATCCCATGGGAGAAGAATAGCCCTCCATGTCCTGTACCAGCAGGAGACAGTCTAATGCAAATGCCAGGTCCTGTCCTTCTCCACCTTCTCGGAGTCTTCCTTCCTGGAGCTCAGGCAAATGGACTTTCTGCCCCAGCATCTTTTCCTCAGGTTTCCCGTGAAAACTTCCACAGTGATCTTTAACAGGCAGAGGTGTCTACTTCTCCTACAGCTCCTCTCCATTCCTGGGGCATTTTTTGCAAATATGCCCATCATCTATCTCATTTTAGTTCATCAAGAACTTTAACTCACAGAGTGTGTTACACACACACTGAATCAAGCCCTGGGGCCCTATAGGTTTGCACTATTAGACAGAAGCATCAGCAATTGACTCAGATATTTCTTTCATACTGTCTCACCTCCTTACCATCAATGTGTACAAAATCCTGGTTTTCCATAGATGTTGGGCATCAAATCACAGGAGAAACCTACTGTGTTCACAATTTCTAGCCTTCCCTGAATCACTGCTCTTCCCAAAATGTCCTCTCTTAAGAACTGGCATTTTGTCCCTGACCAACAATTGCCAGAGCACACAGCTGCTTCTTCATGCCGCTGACACTTAGTACTCTTCATTCATGGTGTTATGAACAGTCACGAAAAAAATGACCATTAAGCCTAGAAGTCTTTAAAAATGCTACCTGTTGAGGAAAAGTCATATTACAGAAGGGAGAGAGCGGGAACAGAGGAGACAGACAGTTGTGCAAAAGGACACGTTCAGGAGAACACAACAAAAGTTCAGGAGATGCATCTCTTCTAAATATGCCAAAGCAAATTAAAATACCACAAGCCTGACCTGGTCAGCTATGCAAAAGCTGCTCTGTTCTGACCCTGAGTAAAGGAGATCAAAGAAATTTGCACATTCACTCTTTTTTTCTAAGTGTAAGCTTGGTACTCGTAGCTCCAGAAAGTTAGAACAGCTCACAGAGATGTCCTCGCTGGAGGAACGTTCCCTTCACATTTCTTATTTAATGTTCCAATGAGATTTTTTTTTTTTAATTAGTAAAAAAATCAGACAAAAGCCACTCTGTGCTGCGGTACTGAAAGTACATCCCGATAATTCAGAGTAAACTACCTTACAAGACAGAAGTTCTAAGCCCCCAGCCAGGTATTTGAGCAAAGGAAATTCCTAGTTAAACTCCTACAAGACCCTGCCAATGCCCGGGATACGCAGAGGTAACAGTCCCAGATGAGCCTGACGCTATCCTAAAGCATTCCTAAAAATTCCTGAGCGGGGTTTAGCATCCACGGACACCTTGCAGAGGAATCGTTTAAAGGACTAATGGCATCTTTCTGTCCCGTACTATTTAGGATTCAGAATTCTCAGAATTTGTTTTCGTGTGGCCACAGCATCAGAGTGCTGGTGGAGAGGGACCTCTGGACAGAGCTGCTCCAGCCTCCCACCTGGATGTGGTCCACTCTCCCTGCAGGGGAGGACCAAGCATTTGGTGGCCTCACAGAGTCACAGCCTCAGGCAGCAGCAGAGGACTTTCCCCTGTGGGATCCTGGCTGCCAACAAGAGGGTGGGTGACATCCCCTGGCCCCAAGGATACTTCAGAGGACAAAAGCTTTGCCCAGGAGGTCCCTGTCCTTCTTAAGCAACCCCACAAGCCTAAAGAGGGAAAGAACCAGGGCATCTCTTGTTCATGCTGGAGGAAGATGACCAGACCCACCTTAAGCACATCTCCTGGTGCTATGGCTGTGTACACCCATGGGTGTCCTCTGAGCAAGCGAAAGGCAGACACAGGGTAACCTGTTAAATGGCTCCACAGTGGCCACCAGTCACAAGACTGGGGACATCCAGGAGGCTGCAGAGCTGTAGGGATCCAGGTGTCCCAAAGGTCAGGCCAGCCTGAGGTGCCTACACCTGCAGTGGCAGAACAGAGGTAAAGGAGTCCAGCAGCAGGGTTCTAGGGGACCCTTTATGGGTTCTTTTACCCTTTGAGTCTCCTGGGGGTGGGATGCCCTGTCCAGCCACAATTTGGCAAGCGCCAGGGAAGAGTCAGCCAGGACACAGTCTTGTGCTCAGAGCAGGCTGGTCGTTATATATGCCTGGTGACACCAGGCATCAGCCTCCTCTTCCCAGGTGCTTTTAATGGACAGAGAGTCACCCAGGGGCCATGGGCTCCTGCTGGTGGAGTAGCAGGTCTGAGGGTTTACAGATGGCCCTGGAAGCAAGGGTGGCCGTGGCAGCCTCCTGCCAGGGGCCTGGGCCTGATTTGAGCTGTCCCAGGAAGCAGGGGTGGCCCGGGAAGCACGCTCTCCAGCTCCAGGTGTTGAGCAGGGCGTGATGGCCCCATCCGAAGGGCTGGCCTGTGTCTGCACCCTGTGGGGTTTGGCGGGGTTTGTCTCCTCCCGGGGGGTCAGGTGGCCCCGCGGGGGTTTGTCATCTCCCGGGGGGTCAGGCAGCCCCGCAGGGCTGCTACAGGCGGACTCTCTCCCAGGCGCGCTCGGTGCCAGCAGGCTCCGTGTGAGGCCAGCACGGCTCGCTTGCACAAGACAACAGAAAGTGATTTTTACACTTGACAACAATGAAGTATTCTTGCGTTTAACAACAAGTATGTGCTCTCTAGACTCGATGCCTTTTGGAAAAGCCCTTAAATCCACCCGTCCCATCCCGTCCTCCCAAGGGGTACGAATGACAATCCGCCTGTGCTCTGCGTCTGCCTGGGAGGGATGTTCTGGGGCGAGCTGCTCACCTCCCGCGGGACAGCAGGCACCCCGAGCCACAGGGGGGGAAGGAGGGTGGGAACACAAGCCAAGAGCTGCAGCTTCAGCTTGTGGAAGTGGTGGCCAAGGTGGATGCTGCTGCTGCGGTGCATCTGGTTCTCTTGCTGGTGCGAGCCAGGGATCCCAGGCAGGTCAGGGGGTAGGGAAGGGCCTCGGGGCTGTCACTGGGGGGACCACAGGCAGCCTGGCACCTCTCACACCATGGGAACAGGGGGGCAGACCTGGGTCATGAGAGGGCACCTGGGGAGCAGCAGAACCCTGTGGCTTGCTTGTGGATGGGGGTCCTCGCATTGACCCGGGGGTCCCTCGCTGCAGCCACCTTGGGAAGCATCCTAGCTCAGCCACAGCTCATCCCTGGTGGCCCCAAGCTGTGCTGCCATGGTTAGGGAGTGCAGACTACATCATGCCAACTTTCAAAGAAAGTTTGGAGTGTTTTGTTTTCTCTTCCCTTTCACTATGACCACAGAGTTTAGGTCCTTTAAGTGAGGACCTGGCCACGTCTGCTGTTCTTCAAGCCTCTCCACAACTCTGGAAACTCTGAAGCCGATTTCACAGGATTTCATCATGAACTGCCACTCTGGAAATCGCAGGTGTATTTGGCAACATCTTTGTATGGCTGTGCATGGTTCCCACCTCCCAGGAAGCACACCTCGGGAAAACCAGCAAGAGAACCAGAAACTGATCCAGAACAAACCCAATCTAAGAGCCATTCCAGAATTTTGTCCAAATAACAGAGGGGGGAAAAAGAAAAGAGAAATTACACACAGAGCCCTTCAAGCTGAATCAAGCTGAGCATCGTAATTTCTCATCATCCTTTTAAAGGTTCCCTTCTGTTGGTTTTCAACTGAAAAATGCCATTGGTAAAGCACTTGCGTGCAAACAAAGCCACCTGGATTTGATTCTGATACTTGAATTCACAAAAATTATTATTTTTTTCTTTTTTATGAGATCTTCTGAGAACAGACCTTTTTCTGTGCAAACCATCCATTTGAGTAAAACCCTCTTGTTCAGCAGAAAAGCTCCTGGCCTGAGAAGCAGAGGAGGAGGAGGTGGCTGAGGACCAGACCTGGCAGCCCAGCAAGAGAGGATCCTGTGGCTGGTGCCCTAGCCACCCCAGGGGCGTACCTTTTGCAGGACCGACATCCTCCTGCCCTCAACTCAGTGCTGGGCTGCGGCCCCCCGGTGCCACCATTCTGTGCCCTCCTGGGGACACGGGGCTGCTGCCACCCCAGGTGAGGGCTGAGTCCTGGCACTGGCTGCACTGCAGGTGGCAAGCATCTCCCCCTGGGCACATGCCAAGCTCCTGGTCATCTCACTCACCCAGGGCAAATGAGATCTGTGGATCTGACTGCTGCCCCTCTCACGCATGGAGCAGGGGGACAGCAAGGGAGTTTACAGTAGTGGGATTCCCCACTGTTGGGGAAACCATGCTCACTCCTGTCCTGGAGTCCCACCCCACATCAGGGACACCAGGACACTGCCATGTGAGAAACAAGGTGGCTTTCCTGCTGCTGACATGTGCTGTCACGCCAGCCCCATCCCTGCCCCACACCATGGGGTGTCCTGTTGTTGGGGGCAGAGCCCACCCCACAGACAGACTGGGCACTGGCCAAAGGCACGAAAGCAAATGGCTGGTATTTACATCATGCACTTGGTCAGAAATGAGTGGCCACAGGGCACAGTGTGTATTTCATCTCAGCTCAGTGTAGCGAGGTATGAGCTCATTGTATCTGCCCTGACATCCCACCACATGGTCACCCACAGCCCAGGGTACCCCATGGGTGTGCACATGGGGTATATATCCTTAGAACCGTCTGGCCTATAAATGCCACAATCTTCCCGCATGGAACTAAAAACATTTATTCTGGAAGAGTCTAGATGCTCGTGGCTAAAGGCAATAAATACAGATTTAATTTCATAGTTAATAACCTGTCCAGGGTAAAATGCTCATTTTTTATATCGTTGCCTGCAATCTGACATTACCAACAAGATGTTGCAATACAATATCTGAGTCATTGCGCAGGAGATAATGGTATTTTTTTGAGTTCAATCTGGAGGAGAGTTGGCCCCATTAATCAGGCTTGAAAAAATGATGCCAGAGAGTCTGCCAGAGAGTCTGTCTGGCCTGCTCTGAGCACAAGTTACGTGACCCAGCGCTGTGGGGAGAGGGGGAGAATGAGCAGACCTGGATGTCAGGATGGGGGATCTCCTGAGAGCATGTCCCACGTGCACTGGCCCTTTCTTAGGGTTAGCCAAGAGGCTCCTGAGTTGGGGTACAAGGGAGTCAAGAGTCATTACAGCTCTGCTTTTGCTTTTGTGCTGCCCCAAGGTTGCCGCCGTCCCGCAGGATGCCTCAGCACAGCTGGCCTTCAGGGTCTGAGGAGTTCGGTGGCATGGAGGAACTGGCCAACCCTCAGGTCTGTCCATTGCCAGGACAGCAGCCCCATTGCTGCTAAGCCCAGGGACAACAATGAGCTGCAAAAGCATTTGGTGAAGCAGCTGAGGAAGGAATGTCCATTATGGAGATGTCAATAAAATCTCCCAGCTAGGGACATGGGGAAGGGAAGCCATGAGGAAGCATCATATCAAAGAAATGCTGCCGTAAGAGAAGTGTCAGTCTCGTAGGCCTCCTCAGGGTAGGAAGCAGAAGAAGAGAAGAATGGGATCTGGGAGAGAAGCCTGCCTGGGCTGCCTTGGGCTCTGGGAACGCCAATAGAGCTTGAAAGGTCTGGAGAAAACCAGGAGCTCTCCCAGGAATAATGGGATTTCTTTTCTGCAGGCAAGCAGGAGCGTCTCCAGTTATCCAGCAACACCAGCGTGGGAGGGAGACCTCTCTGGCAGAGCACTCTTCAATCTGGCAGGCAAAGCCCAGGATCTGCACAGAAATATGCAATGCACTTTTAACACTGAGCACTATTGGCCCATTGGACCAACTTGGCTGGGAATGCAGCAGATTTGCTTTCAGCAAGGCGGCTTTATTACAAGATTGGGTACCTCATTGTAAAAGAAATGCTTTTTCTTGACCAGACATTGCAGACAGGATGCAAGAATCAGCAGATGAGAGTCCCTGGCCTGCTGTGCAGATGATTCCTTCTGTCCTTGAAAGCCAGTAAAAGCTTCTGCGGATACTTAACGTGTGAATGAAGAAATGATTCATGAGAATAAGACCTGTTAGGTCCTGCAACCTTACCTGCAGGGGCAGCGTGCCATGGCTGGGCAGAGCCACGGCTGCGGGGCAGAGCTGAGCTTACCCCGGGGTCTAAGACAGATGGGGGTAAAGGAAAGGCTCCATTCAACCAAAGCATCCAGGAGGGTGCACAGACAGGGAGCATGCTGAGACCTCCTCACCTGGTCATCTAGAAATCTCTGGTGGGTCAGCAGAGACCCAACTCCATAGTTTGAGTGACCAGTCCATAACGACATGGTTTTCTGTGGGTTTCAGGCAGGGAAGTGCCTGCAGTGGCCTGTCCACCTGTATCCATGGCCACCTGCCTTCTCCTGCTCTCCCCTCACAGAGCATCCTGGTGACAGCACCCAGCCGTGGAGTGAAACCCCTTTGGACATGCCCTTTGTGCATTCTTCCTGACATGCAAAGGTGGCAGCTGCCCAGGGAAGGTGCAGGGGGAGGTCTGGTATCTTCTCCCCAGCTGGTCCTCACTCACTTTCCACAGGACTGCATGAGCTCTCCACCACATGCAGACTGGTTCAGCTGCTGGACCAGCACATGCCACCCAACAGTGTCTCCCCCTCTCTTCTGTGGATGAAAAAGCTGGTCACCGGTGGCACCATTACCCTGGATTGAGAGTGACCAGTGGGGGACATTTCTGGGACAGAGGGGTCCTGCCATGGGCTGGACAGCTCACGAGAGACCTTCCAGCTCTAGGCATCCTCTGATGACAGAATGAGTCACCACTGCTTGCTCAAATGTTTTGGCAATTAAATGTGGTATTTTGGACATCAAATTCACAATTTCAAAAGGAAATGTACAATTCCTACCAAAAAGAAAAAGAAAAAAGAAAAAGAAAACACCAAAAACCGGAAACTGGGTTTCCAGTGAAATCTGAACAACCCCAAAGTGATTACAGAGTTTTTCATTTTAACTGCCGAACTCAAAATGATGGGGAAATTTGGAAAATCAAAAATGTTCTGGACTACAAGGCTCAGTCTTCAATTGCCAAAAGAGGGACAATGCCATCTTCGTGCTGCTGGATTTTAGACAAGCCTCATTTTATTCAAATTAATACATATTTTGACAAAAAAGCTACTCATGAAAACAACTTTTCTCAGGAACAATTTCCATTTCCCAGTTCTGTGACCCTAAGACGCATGCCAAATGTCTCTAAGAGTCAGTGTTTAATTTTATTCAACTGAAAAGCAAAATGACAATAAAGTGAATATTTAAACTGAAGCTCTGTTCTGAAAATATATCTACTTAATGCTAAAAAGATTCAGTTTCACAGAGCTGAAAACAATTAGGAACCAAATCAATTGGGAGAAGGAATTTAATCAGAAAAATGTGAACGCTAAGTGGGAATTGTTGAAAAACATTTTACTCGTTGCCCCAAAACCACAATCCCACAATTGAGAAAGAAGGCAGCGTTGGTTAAAGAGAAAGACGACTTTGGCTTCAGAGGGAAGTGAAGACAACTGTGAAAAATAAGAAAACCATATATAACTTAAGAAAGTGGAAACTGATAATAGTGAATGAGAAGTGAGAAAGTTTAAAAACTGGTAAAGAAGCCAATAACTGAGGACATTGCATGGGCTTCAAACCTGAGGCTAATGAGAAGCAATTTCTCTTGATATAAAATGAATAAATATAGCTCTTCTGAAGTCACTGGTTGAGTTAGTCTGTCTCTGGATGGATGTGCGAGAGCAATCAACAGCGACAGAAGAAAGCTGATGTTTGCCAATGTTTATGGAGTATTTGGCTGGACCAGACACTGGTAGGGCTGAAGCCTGGCATCAGCTCTGGGCCTCACCTCCAAAGGCTGCTCCAGCATGCGATAGATAGGGATTTAAGTAAAAGAAATACAATTAATGCTAATTCACATAGACTTATGAAAAATAGAATGCGTCAAACTAAGATTCACCTTTTTCCTGAAATTACAAGTTTGATTGATAAAAATAATATTGGTAGTGTAATATACGACTTCTGCAAGGCAATTGACTTGGTACTGTAGGATATTTTGATTAAGAAACTAGAACAATACACAATCAACATGGCACATATTAAATAGATTAAAAGCTGGCTGGGTGACGTGTTTCAGATGCAGTTGTAAATGGGAACTCCTCACCCAGCAGGGGTGGATTTAGCAGAGTTCCCCAGGGGTCGCCTCTTGGCCCTGTGCTATTCAACGTTTTTATCAATGATCTGAAAAAATATTAAATCATCTGTGGTAAAGTTTGCTGATGACACTGAGAATTTGAGACCGGCAAATAGAGAAGAAGCCAGATCACTGCTGCAGAATGGCCTGTGTCGCTGGTTAAACTGGGCATGAGCAGATAGTTAATATACCCAAATATAGTCATACATCTAGGGAACAAGAATGCAGATTACCAGCCACACATACAAGGCACGGTCCTGGGAAGTGGTGACTATGAGACCCTGGGGAGTCTGGTAGAGCTTGAGTTGGCTGCACTCTCCTCGCACATGAAGGTGGCCAAAAAGCCACCACGTTCCCTGGACAGCAACGCCAGGAGCCACAGAGAAATTACACCACCCTGCCTTTGGGTGTCTGTGTCCACTCAGTACCTGGCTCTGGGGTGTTGAGAGACTAAAGATGACTAAAGAGAACCAAGCTTGCGGTGAGAGACCTCCACAGCTCGATGGACTCTGCTTGCCAAAAGCAGGTGCTGAGGTATCTAGATAACACATATTTCCCCACAGAAGACTCTCCAGCCTTGCAGACAGACCTTTATTATGATCCAATGTCCCAAAACGGAAGACAGGCAAACTGAAACCAGTAATATGGCATAATGCTTGCTGGCATACCAGCACGGGTAATTAACCACTGGAACAATTTCCCAAGGCAGGGTGGGACTCTTCATCAGCAGCAAATGTTACATCATTGCTTGCTCTGATTCAAGCAGGGATAAATCTGGGCTGGGATCATACCTGGTAGCCAGACAAGATAATCACAAAGGTATCCAAAGGCTTCTCAGTCCAAACAATCATGGAAATGAGGGGAGGAGAACCACCCCCTGGAGCCCTGCACACAGCAGTTTGGCCCTTGTCTGGCTTCCATGAGCCCCCCCCTTCTCCTGCCCGCTTTCCTGCAGCCATGGGGACGTGGCAGGGAGGAGACGGGCAGGAGACTTCTTGCCTTAACAGGGCAGGGGCCAGTCCAACCTGCAGCTACGGTTGCCGTCATTCCCAAGTGGAAAGAGTGGCTTCAGTTTGCCGCGGCTGCCGATGTGCCAACATCAAACATATTTTACAACTGACCTGCAAAGAATGTGTGTCACTGAAGAGGAGACGTAGCCCTGGAGAACATAAAACACAGCTGCATTGTTTAATAGTATCTCATCCACCAGATCGGAATAACAAGAGAAGATGATCTCAGGGAGATAATTCTACCCAGTGTGTTATAGAACGACTCCGCTACCTTCGCCAGTGGAAGATTCTTATAAATTCACTCCTCCTGCCATCCTTTTGCAAAGGGTCAGAAGATGTACTGACAATAGCAGCATGCAAATATTTCAGAACTTGGCCACACGCTGAGCAAACACTCTGGATAGCTTCACGAGTAGATTAAAATGCCAGATCAGCGAGCAATGGTGCACTTTAAATATGCTCACTAATTTATTAAGTTTATTCTTAGCAAGCTTGCAGACTTCAGAAAGTTAAATTTCTCAGTGACAAATGGCCGGGGAGATGGGCAGCCGGAGCGTGTGTGCTGCAGTTGGATGGCCCCAGGGACGGCAGCGCAGGGGAGCAGATACCACCAAGACACGGGTGAAAATCCCCAACGGAAGAGCCTGCACGAGCTTATTGTCAGGCTGCTGTGCAGCTACAGAGTACAAACCCAGGGCTCTTGGCACATCCTGCTCTTCTCCAGAGAGCTGCTGCCTCCCACTCCTGGCTCAGACATCCCTTATCTCTTTCTCCAGGCCTGGCTGTTCTCTATGGGTTAACTGCTCCGAGCACCGCTCCTTGGGGCACTCCTTGTGTCCCCGCTTTAACAAGGGTCCCCTGTGCTCTGGGAACAGCAACACTCCACTCCCAGCAGCTGGTCAACCCCCGCTGAGCCAAATGCACCTCCCCTCAGAGGAAACCATCTGCCGTGGTCCCAAATGACAACCCTGTCCCTTTTCCCAGGTGCCCTGGACCTCTCCACCCTTCAGCCCTGTGCTCAGCCCACATGAGCCACAGGCTTGGGCTTAGGAGCCCACCAATGCTCTTCCAAGTCAAGACTGGTGGGAGGTGTCTGAGGTGGGACAGAGCAGTTACTAGATACATTTTCAGGCATCAGTCATGGGCCACCACTGCCCCTCAGTCCTCAGCCTCTGCTGCTCTCCACAGCTCTGCAGACCTGGAGCGAGGTCTGGAGTAGCAGAATTTCCTCAGGAGGAAGCCAAGGATGGCGCTGCTGCTTGACACATATATATTTTTGGTATCTTTCTTGTTCAAATTGAACTAAGGAGTGAGTTTACAAACCCTTCTGAAAGTCCACGTGTCCGCCTTTCACTGTCACACGTCCCTGAAGATGAAGCATGACAGCAGGACAGAGCTCTGGGATGATGTGGAGAGTCCCATGCAGCAAAATTATCCAACCTCTCAGACTCTGGCAGGACCCTGGTGGCCCCACAGCACCATGTGCCACAGGGACATGAGACAGTTCCTTCCAGGAGGGCCCTGAAATGGCTGCCCTGCTGGGGGTAAAGGAGCTATGCACCTTCTTCAGGTCTGCTTTGGCTGCGCTGGGGAGCACCAACACAGGGAAGACCACAGCGGGATGGAGATGGATGCAGCCATGGGACACTCTGCTGGACTTGATGATGGAGCGTGGTGGGACACAAGCCTGGAGCCACCTTCCAGAAAAGCCCCAGAGAAATGGAGAGCACGGAGCAGTGGTACAGGTATGCATAAGCAACAGCCCAAAGGATTTCTCGAGCTCCAACAGCACCTAAAGGATCACTCATGTCCCCTGAGCCCCGCACAGCGGGGAGGCTGGAGGAGCAGCAGCTCAGTCTGTGCTGGCAGCACCCCGGCACTCCACCAGATGTTTGCAGCCACTTCTGCCCTTGGCCAGGCCACCACTGAGCCACCAGGGAAGGGGAAACGCGTGCGGCGCAGGGAGAGGGGCACTGGAGCAGCAGGGAGGGCTGATCTCCGGGGAGGGAGCAGTTTGTCAGCCTGGGGCCCGGGGACTCCCGACAGCGTGGTGGGACGGCTCCTCGGGGCGGCGATGACAGCGCTGGTGGAGATGCCTACGTGCTGTTTGTGGAGCAGAAACAAGACCCCGTGTGTTTTCCAGGGACAGAACACAGCGGGGCCCTTTGAGCTGGAGCTTGCAGCTCTCTGAGGCAGTTTTGCAGCATTTGCTACATCTCTGGGGAGTTATTATTCATTGTCCCACTTCAGAAAGGAGTGAAGCCCCTTCTTTAACACTGGGAGGGAAAAGACTTTCCCAGGAACATTTCCTGAGCTGAGAGAGGATCCCACATGGCACTGCAGCCCTAGTCGACTGCAAACGCATGTTATTGTTACTTGCACTGCGAAACAAGCTGTCGGACCCAAGGCAATACGTGCTGCTGCTGGTAGTTAAACAAACTCCATATGCCCCGTCCGGCAGCTGGCTGGCCGATGTCAGAGCCCTGCGAAATGACCTGCTCTGACAGGCCTTCTCCTAGTGATCCGCTTTGATTTACTGCGTTGGCCTGGGGAGCAGACAGGGAGCATCACGCACAGACATGTGCTGGGTCTGGATCCGCACCCCGTCCGGTCCACATGCCCTCCTCAGCTCTTTCATCCCCAGGTCCCTCTGCATTTCAGCAAGTCCCTGTAGGAGCACCTTGAAACCAGCTCCTTCAGTGAGATGCGCAGCCCCATTTCCCGATCACTCGCCCCATCTCAGCAGCAACTGAGCTTCTAGAAACGCTAGGAAGTTTCAAAACTCCGTTTGGGAGTAACACGCCGTAATGAGCTGTGGGAACAGCACCACCCTGTTGCTCATAAACTCTTCCTAAGAGCAGAGAAGCTCCAGACACTCATCCTCAATAGGCCATGGCCACTTTTCTTCCTCCCCACTGGCTACAGCACCATGTGGAGATGGATTGGCCTTGGGTGGCCTGAAAAATAATGTAAAGGGTAAAACCAGCTCTGCAGTCAGTGGGATTGGGGGACTACAAGGAGAGAAGAGAGCTGGGGCTGGTCCAGGGACACACACAATCTAGGTGTGATCTGCTGCACCTGAGTGACATTTCTGAGAGCTCAGGAACAGCTTTGCTGCAGGAGAGCCCCTG
The DNA here is from genome assembly GCA_004320125.1 of Scolopax mira. Taxonomy (NCBI): domain Eukaryota; kingdom Metazoa; phylum Chordata; class Aves; order Charadriiformes; family Scolopacidae; genus Scolopax; species Scolopax mira. Next base: position 141,287 of record BJBW01004659.1, on the reverse strand, counting down.
GGCAGCGTATGCACACCACTGGAGAAGGTGGAAGGACCAAACCAGAGCGAGCCAGAGTGAAAAGCTGCGGTTTTCTGCAGGTCCTGCCTTTTCCCAACCTCCCTCAGGGCAGAACCACCCCAGCTCCAGGTGAGCCTCATGCAGGGCTGGGAGGAGGCTGGGCAGCACGGGGGAGACAGAGATGCTCACAGAGAGAGCAGCAACGGCTTTGCACAAGGGCAGGAGGGATGTTACGAAGGGAACTTTGCCATTGCAGGCTGCCAGAACCCTGGCACAGGCAGGAGCACAGTGAGCTCCCAGGTGTGTCCCAGATAGTTACTGGGAATGGAGAATACTGGGCAGGCTGGACACCATTCACGCTGCTAACATGCAAAAAGACACGGGAAGGTTTCCCCTCTGCAGGGGACTGGAGATACACAGTGCCAACATGAGGTCCTCTCTCCCTCCCAAGCAGAGTCCTGGGGGACAGACAATGAGAAACAGCACCGGGCACAAGCTCAGCACTGGCAACACCAGTGACAGTCTGAATGGGGTCAGCTCAGAGCTGTCACAGGTCCTACATCCACCTTGTGGCTCCCAAAGGGCAGCTTTTGGCACACTAAGCTCTACTGCTGCCTGCAAGTCCTTGGGGACAGCTGATAAGCCCTCTGCATGTGTCCCACAGCATCCTTGCTGCAGGGGGAGGGTATTTTTGGCTTCAGGCTGGGACATAAATCAACATGAGGCACAAAATGGAGCTAAAGGCAGATGTACGCTCCCTGCTCTGGTCCCTTCTCCAGGACAATGCCGCTGCCACTGAGCTGGTGGCTGCTGTGTGTCTGGCACACAGCGCGATGGACACAGGCAGGTCCCAGCTGCAGCGGCCAAAGGATGGTGAAGGTCACTGCACTGGGCATTCTGGCTGCAGGATCACATGCCAAGCACCAGTGTGTGGAATGGGACAGTCCTGAGAGCAGAACTCCCCATGTGCTCCATGACACATGCTAAGGAGAAGAGTGTGCTGCATCAAACCAGCTCCACCAGCTCTTCTTTGGCCACCTGAGCCCACCCTGTAAAGTGACCACCTCAGTGCTCCTTTCCAAACCCGCTCCTGCCTTTATCCCTCCAGGACCTTGAGAGCTCCGCTATGCCTTTGGCACAGGGGGCTGCTTCTGCCACAATCCACAAACCTTCTGTTCTTCTGACATGTCCCTACCTGAATGCCAACAGGGTTTAACGTGGCTACATGCCAAACGGAGGGACCCTGGAGAAAAGCAGCAATGTGACAAGGTTTGCAGGAAGGGCCACTGACTGAGTAGGAGCTCTGGACTTGGGACTGTAGCTTGGAGAGAAAATATAACACAGAAGGACAATCCAGAATTAGGGAGAACATTACTGGTCGTTGAGTCTACACAACAGGGGGGATGCTGGAAAATAGGAGTGGGTTCAGAGAAGAACTACAAGAAAGATTTGCAGCCTTGGAAACTGCAGTACCATGGAAGACAGAAGAAGCCCAACCTCTTTTCCTCATGCTGGCCAAAGCTAAAACAGGACTTAGCCCCACTCAACAAGCACCTGATGGGAAGCTCTCCGCTCCCGCTGAGCCTGGTCACTTCTAACTGAGGAAGCGAAGTGCCTTATCGCCTGTGACTTGGGAGAAGAGCCTGACCCCCCCCGGCTACACCCTCCTCTACAACCTCCAGCCTTTATGTTGATGGAGATCAGCCTGCTCCTGGGGTAGCACTGCCCTTTGGGTTCCCTTGCCTTGTAGCCATGGGCAGAACAGATCTGGGTGACCCCAGCTGAGAAAGTGCCCCTTCCCAAGTCAGAGACGGTTGGGATGAGTAAGCAAGGGGACAAGAGGAAATGGCCTCAAGTTGGCAAGGGGAGGTTCAGATTGGATATTAGGAAAAAATTTTACACTGAAGGAGTTATTAATGATTGGAATGGGCTGCCCAGGGAGGTGGTTGAGGCACTATCCCTAGAGGTATTTAAAAGACAGGTTGACATAGTGCTTAGTAACATGGTTTAATGATGTTTTTTATCAGTTAGGTTAATGGTTGGACTAGACCATCCGAAAGGTCCCTTCCAACCCAGACAATTCTATGATTCTGTGATGGGACTGGTCTCCTGCCTCCTTGACCCTTTCTGGGCGCAGGAACCACCATCACAGCCAGAGAGAGGGCACTGGGGTGGCAGTGACAGGGAGGCAGCGAATTTATTTGGAGACTAGGGTGGGCGCAAGAGAGCCCATCTCTTTCATCTCTGTGGGGACCGTGCCAGCCCAGTGAGGTCCCTGCTGGTTTCCTCTTGGCTGTCAGGCTGGGAGCGTGCTGCAGCAGCCCTGCCAGGCTTTGAACGCGAGCACAGCAGGGCCCGTGGACCTGGCCGGCCTCCAGCCCCGGCTGCCATAAAACAGGAAATAAGGGAATGGGAGTGAGACCACAGCGACCACCAACCCACTGCCACTGGCAGCACCGGGGCACCCCCAGGCGAGGCAGGAGCAGGCAGCAGCACATCACCCCCTGCCCAACAGGCCCAGACACTGGCAGGCGGTGGAGCTGCAGGGATGAGGATGAAGATGGATGAGGATGAGGATGAGGATGAGAAGGAAGCCACGTCCCCTGCCCTCCTCTGATGCTCCCAGAAAGCAGGGTAGGCAGGAGCCCCGGGATGCTGCGCGCAGCCCCGGTCGCAGAACAGTATGGAGTTTTCTGCTAGTTACATCTTTTATGAAAAGTTGTTGGCAAAAATGTACATTTTCTTTGGCTGCGTTTTGCACGGATCTGGCAAAAATGTAACGTTAGTGTCTCCCCTTGAGAAAACTTTATTGAGTGGAACAAAGTTGGATATTTTTAGCTACCCATTGTTAGCTGAAGAACAAAGCCATAACTAAGATATTTTGTCTCTTACACTTAAACAGGACTATCAGACAAATCCATGTACAGTCATATGTGGCTGCCCATTCAGATGGAGCATGAGAGGGAAACTATTTTTAGCCCGTAGGCTCCACGCAGCAACCACATTTCCCTTCCCTGGATGCTGGACCACCAAACCACGGGACAGCACCGGAGAGAGCAGCGATGGAGCGGGGGGACGCGCTGACTCCTGCTGCCCCCCGGGCCATCTGACAAATGACATGTACAGGAGAGATCAGGTCATGAAATCCTAAAATAAAAATTTGATTTTTGGGCCTTATTTTCAGCTTTTTTGACACTCAGAGCTGAAATGATGCGTGTTCCATCAACAGGCAACAGGGAGAAGTAAACCAGGGCCAAAGCAGCAATTGTTACACCAAAACCTGAAGCCTCATCCAAACGGAGGTCGCCCATGGGCAGCCCTGGGTCAGGCAGCCCGTGGGGAAGGGGAACCAGCGTAGCCCCGTCCTGGCAGCTCCCGTGTCCTGGAACTCTGCTGGGAATGTGCCCGTCCCGCGGCTGCCACGGCGGTGCTTTCGAAAGCATTAACAGCACAAAGCCTGACAAAACCTCCCCTGAGCTTCAGTGCTCAGCAAATGACATCAGTAGTTTATGACTGGCAACATTTTGCAATGCACTCATTTAAAAGAAACAAAGCGGTCCGTAAATGCCCTGGATTTTTGAGCATGAGCGATGCTGGGAGCTTTTTCTAAACATTTTTTGTGGGTCGCATTGGTGAGTCATGGAGAGGTTGCATTAGACGGCTGAGCACTTGGTGCAACCAAAATCACCCTCCGCAGTTAAAATGAAGCCTCGACAGCGTCCTCCTGTCAAAGCAGGAACACAAGCAGGTGCCATCCCACAGCCTCACCCTCTGGGAGAGAGACCCTCTGCTCCGTCTGGGGTGGTGGGATCAGAGTAACCCCCAGAGCAGCCTCCAGAGAGCTGCAGCAAAGCAAGAGCCTTCGGGAACCTCACACGGCCCTTCACCATCATCCTCCCTGCGCAGAGCCAGCCCCTGCCTCCCCTCCACAGATTCCTGACGGCCCCTCCAGGAAGGCCACCTCCTCGATGGCTAAAGGCACCTTGTGCCTGTCCCCGAGGAGATGCCGTGCTCCCTTGGGTCTGCACAGAGCCCCAGACCCCCCCGGGGGCAGGTGCCACTGAGGCCCCACCAACAGCCCCGCGGACGCCCCGGGGAGCGGTGGTGGCTGAGAGAGCCCCGTCCCCCGAGAGACGCCGCACGTAGGAGCCGTGTGTCAACAGGACCAGACGGGCATGGGGTGGGAGAAGGCAGCCAGAAGAACAGAAAGACATTAAGTAGGAAACGTCAATTACCTGCAAACTTTTCGGCTGAGCTACTGTCCCGGAGGAGACGCTGCTTTTGTGACTCCTCGCTTTCTCCGTGGGCTGGGGCTGCGTTTATCAGGGAGCAGTGATTGTTTTTACAAACTTGAAGCACAGCAAGAACTGGTTTAAAATAGAGTGAAAGGAGCTGGTGCGGGTGGAATTAGACAAACTCTGAGAGATGCTTTTCCAAAAATAAATTAACTTCTTGCAGCCCGCGGAGCGGAGGAGGGGAGGCCGGGGGCTGGCCGGGCAGGCGGCCGGGGGCTGGGGGGGGGTTGCGGCCGGGGGCTGCCGGGGGCGGGGGGGGGGGGGGGGGGC
>BJBW01004659.1:103799-136187 GCA_004320125.1 Scolopax mira | reverse complement strand
CCCCTGCCCGCACACCCCTGCCCGCACACCCCTGCCCGCACATCCCTGCCCGCACACCCCTGCCCGCGCACCCCTGCCTGCGCACCCGTGCCCTGCCAGCGGGCAGGAAAGCTCCGGGGACACCGGGCATCCTTCCTGGAGGAGGTGCCCATGGAGGCACCAGGGTGCAGTCAAAGGGCGCTAAGAGCAGTGTTGAGGAGCACCACTGGCTGGGGAAAGGGAAGGAGAGAGAAAGAGGAAGGGAAGGGGCAAGGGGATGCTTTCAGACCCTGTCCCCAGCTCATCTCGGGAACGGAGCTTCTCTTTATCATGTTCATTGCATCAGCAGGTTCCAAAGGACTTGATTTCTCCAGACTTGGTCCTTGGGACTGAAGAACGAACTGCTGCCAAATGCCCCCTGGCTTCCCCTATGAATCAAAGCCCTGAAAACATCACCTTCCCACCTATAAAACCTCTTTTTGGGGCTTAGGCTGGCCTACACACCATCACTGCCCTGCTCCCGGTGGCCACGCTGGCCCTGACACAGGCCAGGATGCTGTTGCCATCCAAGTCCTCTCCACTTGGGTTAACTATCGTTTTCTGAACACAGGAGCAGCCCAGGAGGCAGCGTCTCTGCTCTGGCTGTACCTCTCTTCCCCTTTAACACCCCAAAGGCCCTCTCTCTGTGCTCTTCGTGCCTCTTCTGCCTCTGCCCCACACATCCCCTCCCTGGTGCTTTCTCCCAGCTGATAAGGAGCAGAGTGATGTCCACCCACCCGTGCCCCAGGGGTGCTGATGCTGTGCTGTGTGCTGGGCACAGCGCTGGCAGATGTTTCCCTTCTTTCCCCCCCCCCCCCCCAACTTTCACCTTCTCCCTAAAATAATATCACTGTGTTTCTTTTGACACCAGCAGGCAGCTCTCTTGAAGAAAAACCCTCTCCCAACTGGTGTCGACCCAAGGGAAGCCCCCCTAGGCGGGCACGCCACCGCTGCCCTGAGCAGGGAAAGTCCTTTTTCTTCTGTTTATTTATATCTGTCTTGTTGTAAACTCACCCGCCGATGAACCTGCTGTTCGTACTAACAAACACTCTTTGCTCTGTGCAGAAGCCGCTGGCCCGGCAGACACACGGAGTGGGGGGGGGATGTCCCCCAGCCCTTCACCAGTTCTTCCACAAATCCTCGGCTCCCACCAGGCTTGTTTACATGGCAGCCGGTAACGGAGCCCGTTTGGCAAAGCAGCTCCTGGGTGAGGAGAGATCTAAGCCAGGGATCCCGAAGGGTCTGCACCAAAATCCCTGTGAAAGGTCATTTCCTATCACCTCTGGTCACTCTGCCCGGGACAGGTCTGCTCGTAGCATGTTTGGACAAGACAGAGCTATGGTCTAGAAGGTGTCCTTTTGGAGCAGGAGGTTTTTAAGACAAGGAATTGTCAGCAGCAACATTTTAGAGGTGGAGAGGTGTTTCTGTACTAATGGGCTGTGCATAGTAACACTTCTGTTACTGTCATCATTAGGGTTCAGAGTTAACAGCCACACCAGGCCATGGAACAACTTCTCTGAGTTTTCTTTCAAGGCCTCCATGCTGCCACAGGGGGCTGACGGGGGACAGCTCAGTTTTCACTGGACGGGCTTCACAGTGGAAGTTCCTCACGACAGTTTTGCCACAAGAGCTCTGGTCGGGCAGGACCAGTGTGTGGTGCCAGCAGAGCCAGGCCAGGGCAGGGGGAGGAGAAGGAGCTCTGGATGGTGTTGGGGAGGCTTTTGGAGGAAGCCCTGGGTGCCAGCTGTGTGGCAGAGTCCTGTGCCTGCCAGCCGGCTCGGGTCGCTGTGGACCAGAGGGTGAATTTCGTGGTGGTGGCATGGCTGTGCTGCCACGCTCCCTCCTGGCACCGGGAGACCAGAGGAGCCCCAGGGGTTTGCTGGGTGGGCTGTGGGATGCCGAGGGTGGATCTGGCAGCACCCCAGATCCAGGCGGATGCAGGGGAACATGACCGAGGGTGTGTGGCACCGTGTGTCCCTCGCGGGGTTTCCATCCCTTCTCAGCTCCCAGCGCCGTGCCCCCTGCACCTCAGACACTTTGCTTCAGCCCCTGCGGCGGGGAGGGGGAGGGAGGGGGCCGAGGCCGTGTGTGGGCTGGGGGGGGGGGCGCCAGCCCGTGCCTCCAGTGTGTGTGACACGCGTTCAGTGTCACCAGCGAGCGGGGTGAAATATGAGCGGCGGGATCCTGGCCACAGCTGGAGGAGCCCAGCTCCTTCTCCGGGGCAGCAGGAGCCCGTGTGGGCCCCAGCGCTGCCTGAAGGTGGCCACGACACCCCGAGAGCAGCCAGCCAGACCTGGGCTAGCCAGGACCACCCCATGGCCATGGGGCTCAGCCCTGGCCATGCCCTGTGGGGGAACCACCACCCTCGCCTGCTCCCTGCCCAGCTCTGTGGGACGTGGCCAGCAGCCACGCAGGGTGGTTTTCCATCCCAGCCTTTACATGTCCGTTGCTCCTGAGGATGCTGAGAGGGTTAAATGTCCCTTGCCCAGAATCCAGATGTAAATGTCCCTTGCCCGGCATCCAGATGGACTCTGTGCCCCGTGCACAAGCACAGTGCGTGCCCCCAGTTTATTGATCCAATAATATTGATCCAAGGCCAGGCTGGACGGGGCTTTGAGTAACCAGCTTTAGGGGGAGGTGTCCCTGCCCAGGGCAGGGGGGTTGGAACTCCATGATCTTTAAGGTCCCTTCCAACCCAAACCATTCTGTGATTCTATGATTCTATGATTCTATGATCATCTCGGTACATCATCTCACACGCACCCACAGCCCAGCCCAGCCCCTGGGAAGCTCGCAGTGGTCACGACCCCACAAAAGGCTCCAGGGCAGTGGTGTGGCCCCACTGACAAAGCCCAGGACTTGCCAGTGCTGCCGCAGGGGAACTACCCCAAACCAGGGCACGGGAGCCAGTGCCCAGTGGCTGGAGAACTGCCGGGATGCTCTGGCCGTGGTACGGCACGGCTCGGCTTTGGAGCAGGCAGCCCCGTGTCCCCACACACCTATAGCCACAGGGGTGTGCAGGGAGGGAGGTGTCGGGGCGATGCTCTCTGTGCCCCACCACACAAGGTGGAGGATTGATCTGCACTGAGTTCTGGGTGGTGTGTGCGTGGGTGGGGGGTGTAGGGTCTCCCACAGGTGTGGGAGCTCTACAGAGGGGTGCTCTGCCAGCACAGTGTGCTCTGCAGGCACACGGGTCCCCGCTTCAACCGATGCCCCCCCGAGCATCACCGGCACAGGGGAACGGAGTGGGTGGTCAGAACTCTGGGCTGGGGCTGCTCCTCCTGTGCTGCCGTGTCCCCTCCTGAGCTGCACTGAGCCCCAGCCCCCCAGGAAAGCTCCTTCTGAGGGGATGGGGGGCACAGCCTGGCGCCTGTCCCCATGGAAGAAAAAAAAAAGTATGAAGGAGTAAAAATGACCTTTCAGTGTCTGCAGAGCCCCAAGACATCATCCAAGGGTTCCTGCTATGGGCAGCCTCAGCAGCTCCAGCCCCCAGGATGCAAAACCCAAGAGCTGTGGTACTGGGTGTAGATAGGAAGCAGAGAGGGGGACCCCAGTCCTGAGGGGGACAGTGGTAGGGATGGAACAGTCACACCCTAGCACATCTCGTGGGTCCTTCATCTCACACCCTGCCCTTTCTGGTGGGTACAATGGTGGCCAGCCCTGGGGGACATGCTCTGCCCTAAGGCTCACTCTCCCTTGGCTGTAGGAATTGGGCACCTCCCACACTGAGGGCACCTGCCCATGTGTGGGGGGCAGGCCCGGGCAGTGCTTCTGTGAGGGACCCCCTGGAACCAGGGCAGCTCCTCTGTGGCCAGAAGGGGCTGGTGGCTCCCTCCTGGGGACCGGGGCACGGGGCACCGCGGGTGCAGCCGGCAACGCGCTCCCCACACTATTCTTAGGAAGGGTAAAGTTTATATAAGAAATTTAAGCTTTAAACCCAGGCACCATAAATAGTCTATTTTTCAAGGGCTCCAAGTCAGTTGTAGGCTCACAGCCAGAGCCAAAATTTGGCAGCTGTCTTTGTTTAATGATTAATTAAAATGAGGTAACAAAACGAGACATATCTATTAACGAGGGTATTTGCAGCGTCAGTAGAGGATTCCAAATGGCTGATTTTTTCCCCCCCTTTTAATCTTCAAACTTCTCGTTAGGAAAACAAGCTCTTCCTCCCTCCGCAGCTGGGCTGGGTGGAAAGGGCTGTGCTGCGGCCCCTCGCCCTGGTAGCAGGAGGGGAGCGACGGGCAGGGCCAGGCTTTATCTTTATAGTCCTCTTCCTTTAAACAACGCCAGCCCTCCGCATAAAGATTTTTCCAGTTTGGAAATTTTATTAGCCCTTTGAGTAAACTTCAATGGAGAGACCCTTGGCTGTGAGAGAGGCAGGAGGGGGGAGGTTTGCGTGTCACTTCGGCCCGTTCCCCAGCCGGTGCCGCACCATAAGCGTGTCCATAAAACGAGAGCGACGGAAGCAAAGGGGCATTTTCCAGGCCCTTTTTCCCCGTGTGCCAGACAAAGGGGACCAAACCCAGCCCCACAGCCTGCGCCGGGGCAGCAGCACACTGTGGGAAGGTGTGACCAGACAAGGTGACGAGGAGGATGGTGCGGATGGAGTCCGGGAGGCTTGTTCCCATTCGCTGTGCTCCGAACTCATCCCTCACACGGGAGACGTTTTCTGGCTCAGAAAACCAAGCGGAGCACGAAGCCACCTGGCGTGGGAGGTGCCCATGGTCAGAGGAGGGTTAAAGCATGGGGAGAGGTCCAGAGGCAGCTCTCGGGAGTGTGCGAAACAGGTTCACCCTCCCTGAGGCTCCACTTAGCCACATGGGAAAGCACCCAAGTATGAGGAAAAGGGAAAAACATCCCAAAATAGTTTAGTCTTGTTTTCTGCACTAAGACGCCCAGACAGGGTGGGAGTTCTGGTTGTGTCTGAGCTAAAAATTACAGTAAATAGAGAAGTGGCTGCAAAGCCCCATGTTCTGGATAAGAAGGACATGTGCAAACGCCGTCCATCAGCGCGAAGACGTGCCGGGGAGGAAGGCCCATAAATTAAGGAGGGGGGGGATGAAGGCAACGAGCTCTGCATTGAGGGGTGAACCATCAACTGCCTGATGAAGTGTGTCTTCTCCCCAGCACGTTTCATGGGGAAACAGGGAGTGAGGGGAAGTGGCTTCTCCTGGGGAAGGTCCTTTGGCATAGGGACCACTCTGAGTAGAGGTGTGATCCCAGTGTTCCCCCACACACATGGGTCTAGGACCACTGAGCCCACCTGAGAGCCCACTTTAACCCTCCTCTGACCATGGGCATGTCCCACAGAAGGCAGCTTCATGCTCTACTTGGTTTTTGTGAGCTAGAAAATGTATCCATTCTCCCACTGGCTGGAGAAAAGTTAGGGGTCAGGATGGACCTGGTCTGGGCTGTCCCATCATCTCTGCACTGCTCTCTGGGCACATTCCAGCTCCTAGTGAAATCCCAGCATAAACCTTCAGGGAAGAGGAGGTGACAGGGGTGATGGGTGGGTTGTCTCCCATCCTGAGCCAGGTCCTGAGCTTCCCCTGCCGCAGGGATCTGCTCTGGCAGAGCCCTGGAGCGGGCAGGATGGGGAGTGGGGGCTGGAGCGAGGCAGACTTGCAGTGGAGGAAGGCCCACAGCTCCTCCTGGGAGCATCAGTCCCCCAGGGAAGGGAAGGGGGATGCTTTCCACAGATGCTCCATCGCCCTGTTTACCTCTTTGGGGATCACTCATGCCAAGCACCAGCTTAAGGTCCCGTAGAGGGTCCTGGGGTTGGCAAAGCAGAAAAAATCCAGCAGCACCTTGGGGTTCTAGGCTGTCCAAGCTGTGGCTGGAGCTGAGCTGGCCCAGCAGTGAGGGTGGGAGGTGGAGCTGGTCTTGGGTGTCATGCCATCCTTGGTGAGGCAAGGTCCCATCTCCTGGACCTCTGGACTGCGGTGTATCAGCTACATCGGAGGGAGCCTGCTCTGGTGAAGGGAACAGGAGAACCCCCTGGAGCAGAGGTTCTGCCTGTTTGGCTGCTGGAGCCGGTTCTGGTGCCCTGGGCTGGGTCACCGGGGGCCTGGCCCTGCAGGAGGAGCTGTGCTGCGGGAGGGGGCACCCAGGGCAGAGGGAAAGTGCGGGGGCAGCTGGAGGGCTGGGATGGAGCTGATGGGGTCTGCGGCCAGGGCTCAGCCTGCAGCGGCTGCGGGTGCTGGGCAGGGCCGTGGGGGAGCCCCCCGGGCAGCAGGGAGGAGGATGGCGGGGGGGAGAGCAGGGGGGACACCAGGGAGGGGGACAGCAGGGGGGGACAGCCAAGAGGGAAGCAGAGCAGTGTGGGGCGCAGGCGGGCAGCGTGGGGGGCAGCAGCAGAGGATGGGGGGAGCAGGGCAGCACGGAATGGGTACGGTGGGGCTCGGGCAACCGCGGGGACCCGCGGGGGCTGCCTCTTCCTCGCCCCGGGCACATTTTCCGCTCCGGCGGCGGCAGCGGAGCCTGCGGGAGCGCGGTGCCATCTAGGGCCGAGCCTGGGCTGCTGCAGGGACCGGCCCGGGGGCGGCACCGGGCACCGGGCATCGGGCACCGGCGGGGGCTGCGGGGCCGGTCCCGGGGCAGCGGGGCCGGGCAGGACCGGTCCTTGGCGCCGCTCCGCCCCCCCGCATCGACCCTCTCCCTTCGTGCCGAGGGCGAGAGCTCGGCCAGGAGCGGGGTCCTGCCGCTCCCCGGGGGATGGGGCACCCAGCGGGGCAGCGCAGGGCAACCCAGGTGCCGGGACACCCTTGTGCATCCCCCGCGGCTGGTCCCTCGGTCTCCCCAAGCCATGCGCAGCCCAGGAGGGAGGGAGATGGAGGCCACCTCTTCCCAGTGCATCCCCAGGGGGGTTAGTCCCTGGTGTGTGGTGGGGCAGCAGGCGGAGAGGTCCCAGAGGTTGTCCTGGCCCCTGCAGCGTGGATCTTGCAGAAAGCTCTGGGCTGGGGCTTTCCTCACTCTTGGCATTTAAGCTAAACCCACAACCGGGCTCTGCAACGCGCCTTGTTTGTCCAGCCCTGTGTGCTCTCCCGGGTCCCACCATGCACCATGCAGTTCATGGCACCCCAATGTATGCATTCATGTATACATGCACCCCAATGTATGCAGTTCATGGCACCCCAATGTATGCATTTCAACTGCCCTGCCTCCTGCCATCTGTGCTCCTGCTCCCTTAACTCAAAACCAGTGTCAAATTCAGCTGGGTTTCCCCGTGCCACAGACAGAGGACAAAGTCAATTACAGGGAGAAGGACTCTGTTCCTTCTCGAAGCAAGAGGAATTGATTTAATTTATACTTTGACAGCCAGAGTCGAAAATAATCACAAGCCCCTGCAGCTGAGCATGAAGTGTTTGCCCTCCTTTTATTGAAAGGAATATCCCCCTGCCAGGGGTGACTGGAGAGAGTTTTGCCTCTGAGGGGGGGTCAGACATACCTGCACATCTGCTCCCCCACGGGTCCGGGGGGTTAGATTACAGATAAGAAATGTAAACTCTTTTTTAATGAAGTTCCCAGGGTTACACCTTGCCAGCTGCTCCCCAAAATCATTCTAAATTCGAGTATTTTTGTGGCCCAAGGAATTTGTTTCTCTTCCCCATTAGCTGCCTGTGGTTTTGCCTACTTATTTTCTTTCTTTTCAAAGGTTTTCTGGGGTGAGGCAGTCACTGTGCCACTTTGTGACAGTGTCCCCCCTCCTCTGTCAAGTATTAATTATTTGTCGTTGAGAAACAAGGCTTTTTCAGCAAAATGCCACTAATCTGAGGGATTAACCACCTGCAGATTCATCTCCCGGGGTAATCCTATCAATTACTCCATTCCAATACCATATGAATGGCAGAATCAGCATCGTCAAATTGACTTCTCCTGGACTCCTTGGATGTCTGTTCCTGATTATTTGATGTCATCGATCCCTGCAGTCACTCTATCACCCAGAAACAGCTTGGCTGGTAAAACCACCGCTGTGGTTCTACAGCTGAACTCGGCAGGATTTGAGAGAAATCCTTTGAGCTTTTGATCCTGCCTGTTGCAATGAGGGGACCTTCTGTGAGACCCTGCTGTCCCATTGCCCTGTGCAACCCCTCTTGAGGGTTCACCATGATGCTCCTGGGGATTTGGGATTTTTTTTACACGTGTTAGTTGGGAGCCTGAGAAATCTTATGGGGAGCAAGGTTCACTCCGGAACCTTTATTCACATGTAACTGCCTGTAAAGGGATGTTAGAGAAGAAGATTTATAAATTTTAAAATTTGAAAAATATCATCCCCTTCTGGGAGCTGTATAAAATTGTGTGGGCAGACAGCTTGGTCCAAGGATAGTGTTTGTGACACTGGCTCTAGTGTCATCCCTCTGTTGTCCACTGCCGCATGGAAAGTCTCTTCTTTTTGTGGTGCATTGGCTCTTTCTTAGGATGTGGGCAGAGAAGAGCATTTCTGTGGGGAGGCTCCAGCCCTGCCCCTGTTGCCAGGGATAACCAGGGTGGGCTTTCCAGTGGGAAGCACACACACAGCAGGCTGCTGCTGCTGCCACTCCTGTTAACTCCACAAGCTGTGAGCTGCACCAAGAGCATGTGTCTCTATCTGCGTCTTTTCTCTATTTATTTCCTTTTCCCCACACTTATGCAGTCCCCTGGTTATAGCCAAGGCAGATTTCGCTGTTGGCTGAAGAGCCCCACTGAGCATCACCATCACATCCCTGCAGTGCAGCACTGCTGCTCCCCAAGAGCTAAACTGAACTCAGGCTGTACCCCTGCGTTGGCTTAGTCAGAGCACAGCTAGAGCCCAGAGGTCTCCATAAGATGGCTTGTGTCCCTGCATCCCTGATGCTCCAGGTTTTATTTATAACCATCAGGATAGAAGCAGCCAGATGCTCCTGCTCTCTGCTGGCTCGTGGCTGATGTTACTCACACCACATTAAAAGGCCCATTGGGCTTGTCTCTCTTTGAAGATGCACATGCAAATAATCAAGCTGTTTCTTGATCTTCATTTTGGTACGACCTGAATGATGTACACTGGCCTTTCTGCTCTGTCTCTGTATATACAAGATGTGAACTGGGTCCAGCTCCAGAGTCCTCAACACAGGAAGGACATGGACCTGGTGGAACAGGGCCAGAGGAACCTGGAGGTTCCTTTCTGGGCAGTCATTGGTCTCCTGCAGTGCCACAGCTCCACGATGCAGGACAGACCTGTCCCTTAGAGTGCCCTCCCCTGCTCCCTAGTGTCTCTGGGAGAGTCCCTTTGCCCAAGACCACTATATTGTGGCTATTGCTTTGCCCTCAAGGTCTTCTATTTTCCACTAATCTTGCTCCTTATCTTGGCCAGACTGGTTATCCCTGCAAGCAACAAATTTCACAAGAAGCCTGAGTGGGCCACTGACCCACATCAACTCTTCATACTGTCCTGTGTCATTTTTAATCTACACATAAACCTGCTCTTCTAATAAAACTCCAGACTATAGGGGATAAGGGATGATCAGTGTAAGATACAGTCCCTGTTAGCAAACAAATCGAGGCATCAGTATTGCCTTGGGAAAGTCTCAGAGATAATCATCCCTCCCTTTTTTCATGGTGTCTGTTGGGATATTGCTTTCAAGTCTCTCCTGTGGCACGGCTGATGTTATCACTCCAGCTGGGTTAGTTAACCAAACTCTGCATTAACTCTGTTATTTAAGGATTAATGGCCCAGATGGGGTGCATTTCCCCGCAACCCTGAGGCAGCGCTGATTTTATAATGTCTCTCCGAGTTGGGGCTGATTACTGCAGGGGAGCTTCGCAGGCTGGAAAGAGAAGGCATTTGGGGTGAATTAGACTGTAATTTAGGATTTATTATTGATGGGTCCCAGAGCCGTACTGGGCTTTGCACCCCTCCCAGTTCAAGAGTTCAGACTGAGCCTGGCTCCCAGGTCACTGGTGGTCTCTGCAGGCAGCCCCCACCAGCGCCAGCAGGAGGACGGGGCTAAGGACCACACTGGGACAGGCCACGTGCCTCACCTGGAGACACGGGTTCAAAGAGCACTGAAGGAGCACACAGACAGGAGGCTGCAAACCAACTTGGGCTTTCCACAGTTTTTTCTCTTGAACCATGAACCAGTCTTTGAAATTTATCCCCAGTATGCAAGCTGCCCAGACAACGTTGCAGCTGACAGTTGTGTGCTTTCGTTAGCATGAACCTCAGGTCATTCAGAGTTCTTTACTTCATGTGAAATCTTCATAAGACTGTTAAGATATTACAGTTTTGTCACTTTACAGGATTTTAGTTAAGTCACAGCTCTAAATACCAGCCTGTGTACACAAAACCAAGCCAGCGAGGTTGGACAAAATTGCCAGGGTTCATTTGATGAGAAATACCACACACCATCTCAGTTATTTCACCAACTAAAGAAACATTGGCTGGAAAGCCCGTGCCAGCTGGTCAGAGCCCTAAAAAAGCTTTTGTGCTCCCAAAGGTGTAAAAAAATTGCATTAAGCACAAAAAAGGGTATTTTCATAGTTCCCAATTATTCACCTGAGCAGAAAATCATTGACCCAGGGAGGAGACGATGCAGCAGTGGGGCAGGAATGCAGAGACAGACCACCTTTAGGAAACATCAGTTCTTATTGGGAAGCAACTGAAGGTTAAATTGATGTTTTCCTTCCTGTGTAGCTACAGGGAGCCAAGTGCTGCAAGTGAGCTTTAGGCTGCAGGACTGTCATGGGTAAAACATGCATGAACAAAGAGTTTGCCAGTCAAAGGAACAAACCTTTTACTTCATCCAGAAGTAGGGAAAAACAGGAAAAAATACCATTCTAGTGTGAGTTACTGTGTGAAGAGATTGGAGTCAGAAGGAAAAGAAATGTTAAGTGAGTTATGGATTTGAAGCAAGACTGACAGAACAGATGTGAACAGCCATGGCAAGACCTGGAGGTTTGGACAGATCCCCACTCAAAGTGCTCACTTGGATCACTGGTAAAGAAAGGGAAGAGCATTGGCACTGAGAATAAAGGGAGACAGTGTTTGGAAAGCAAAGCACTGAGAAAGATAAGGTTTGCCTTTGGAAGTAAGGAAGAAAAGGGATATTGATGATTAGGATTGTTTATGTTGGGGTACTCTGGTTACAGTAAAATTTAGTGGTTCTTTTTGAAGCAAACAGAAAGCCCCAGAGAACTCAAGAGTGGGTTTAGAGAGCTCAAAAATAAACAGAGCTGTGGCCTGGATTGACTAGTATTTGTAAACAGGCCCCGAACAAGGCTCATATGGAAGAGGAACTTGTGAGCAGTGGGGAAATGGTGAAGAGGAGACTGGAGAATCACAGGGTAATTTGGGTTGGGAAGGAAGCTGGGAGGTCCAGGCTCCTGTTCCAAGCTGGATCTGCTCTGAGGTCAAAGCAGGGTCCTCAGGCCTTTATCCAGCCTGACCCCGACAACCTCCAAGGAGAAGGGCTGGTTCCTGGCCCAGCACTGAACCATCCTCACGGGTAAGAGGTGTTCCTCCCCCCGCTGGCACCTCCTGCATTTTAACTTGTTGCTTCTCCAGCTCCTGACACACTGTGACCAGCTGGGCTCCGGCTCCTGAAAGGCTGGCCATCTCGCTGGCACTGTGGAGCCACCAGGCCCCATCGCCCGCAGCCTGCGCACCTGGCTCAGCCCCCGCAGGCCCTTGGCGGGGCGCCGGCACGGAAGGTCACCGCTGTGGGAGGTGCAGGGGATTCAGGGCCGGGCCCCGGCGCTGCCCTTCGTCCGCCAGGGCGCTGAGGCCGCAGCGGCACGGCGGGAGGGCGAAGGCTCGGGTCCAGCCGAGGGGGCGTTGCTAGGGACGGAGGTTGCTACGGACGGTGGATGCTACGGACGGTGGTTGCTAGGCAACTACGAAACGCTGCTGAGCCCCACCCCTATAGTAAGGGCAAGTACCGCAGTTCCGATTGGGTAATGCGAGTCACGTGGGAGTGGACGGTGGCCGGGCCGGGCCGTAGAGCGGCGCTTTAAGGGTGGGGCGGGTGAAGGGATTTCTGGCTTCTCATTGGCTCGCCCGCATCACGTGGCGAGGGGCCGCTGAAGCCGCCGCGCAGGGTGGGGCGCGGATGTGGGCCGCGGCGCGGGCGCTGTGGCCGGTGCTCGGCCTGGCGCGGCGGCGGGCGGCGGGCTGGACCATGGCCGAGGGCTCCTCTGCGGCGCGGTCGGCGCGGCGCCCCAAGGACGTGCCGCGGCACGTGTGGGCCCGCGAGCGGCGGCGGAACGCGGGCACGGGCCTGGCGGGTCCCAACACCGTCTACGTGCAGGTGGTGGCGGCCGGGAGCCGCGACGCGGGCGCCGCCGTCTATGTCTTCTCCGAGTTTAACCGGTGAGTGTGAGAGGCCGCGGGGGCCCCCCGCCCGGGCCGGGCCCGGGGCGCCCCGTGCCCTGACCCACCCTTTCCCCTCAGGTATCTCTTCAACTGCGGCGAGGGCACGCAGCGGGCCATGCAGGAGCACAAGTAAGTGGGGGTGACCGGGGGGGCCGCCCCCATTCTCCTCCCCGGGGCTGCGTCGGTTCCTGCTGACCCCTGCCCACCCCTGTCTCGCCCCTCAGGCTGAAGATCTCCCACCTGGACAGCATCTTCCTCAGCCGGGTGGCCTGGGCCAACGTCGGGGGGCTGCCAGGTGAGTGGGGGAGAGGCCGGCTGGGTGCCCTGCTGGCAGCCTGGCACTAGGTCCGGCCACAGGCAGCAGCTGTCCAGGCCACAGGCGTTGTTTTGTGAGCTGCCGGACTGGTGGTGCAGTGTGTGTGGTGCTTTTATGGAGCCGTGGATAAGGAAAAGTGCTGTTGGGTGGCTGGGTGACACGTGGGGCTCTGCGGTAATTCCAGCTGCAGTGTGGGCACAGCGACAGTGCTCGCGGACACGTGGTGGAAGAGGCGCTGCCTCCCCAAGCATGTGTGGCTTTATCTTCCCCAAATCTTCTCAAGTAGAAGGCGTTTCCAGTGCTGTATTGTCAGCAGGGAGCTGCTCTCCAGTCAGACTCACCTGGGTTCAAAGGGATCTGCAACTATTTCTGGCCCGTTCTTTCTCAAACCAGAGTGGGGTTAGAACAGAACACTTAGGGTCTTTTCCCTAAAAATTCTGGAAACCTTCAAGAAAAGAGGTGAACAATTTGTTCAGGTTACCTACTCTGAATTGGAGATATTTTCTTTGCTGGTGGCATTAGGTGACTTGCTGAAACTGGCAGAAAACTGCAGCAAAACAGTCCGAGTTCAGTCCTGGGAGATGAGAGGGATCTTTCTTGTGCGATCCACCAGATGTCAGTGGGGCCATGACAAAGTTCTTTCTCTGCTTTCGTTTAGGTATGATTCTCACATTAAAGGCTATGGGGCTTCAAAGGTGTGTTTTCCTAGGGCCACCAAAGCTGGTAAGTAGGTGAAGCTTGCGGAAGGGAGAGTGAACCCTTCAAATGTTAAAGCTTCCCTTGGAACTGGGGGAGCTGGTGTCAAAGGAGTGAATCATCCTTCATGTGTAAAATGCTGGTCTGAGTCAGTGCCAGCCCAAAAGTTCTGTCAGAAGGGCTGGCTTTTAAAAGCAAATCTCATCAGTTACACATATGACAGCATCAGACTGCTTAAAACTGTCTTGTCAGCTAATATTCTGGTAAATCACATTTTGGGAAAAGGGTGTCTTTTGTTCTTCTGTCTGCTCCCTCCCTATTTTCTTTTAATAGAAACTTGGTCTCTGATCTCCTGCTTAATGTGACACTTCCCAGCCTAGTGCCACGTCTAGGCTGAAGATTTCCAATCCTTAGCATTGTTTTATTTCCTTGTGATATCTGTGGTATTGATGGACGGGATGGGGAGAGTGGTTCTTTATTTTCCTTTCCCTCTCTGCATGAGTAATGCCCACTGCAGGTGGGACAGCTGCCCAGTGCTTCCTGCCTGGCTGCTGCCCAGTTTGGGTCTGACTGGGCATGGAGCCCTTGACTTCACCGGAAGTAGCTGCAGCTCCTGAAAGTGGTGCTTGTGATTGCTCTGTTTGGATGTGACCTCCTGATACACTGTACTTTTTTTCCAGCAAAACTACTTGAAAGCAATTCGTCTCTTTCCTGGACCCCTAAAAAGGATGGATTTAGGTATGTGGGTTAGTGATGCGTAGCTAATAGCCACGCAAAGAAAGTTTTAAACATTTGTTTTGATCTAATATACTGTTCAAAGCCATCACAGGAAGAAAAACTTAGCTTTTCCTAGCTCGGTTTCTGGTAGCAGCTGCCAATTTGTCTGACCAGTAGACATCACTCTGTTTTGAAGCCCTATGAGGACAGTTTGCTTCCAGAGATTACCAGTGAACTCACTCACTGCAGTGTCGCAGAGTAATTTTGTGAACAGTGGGATTTTAAGAACTCTGATTATTCACTGATCTTTGCAGTCGGGCAGAGAAAGGGAAGGGGGACATTCAGCAGATATTTTCCAGGTTTAAGTTCTTGTGGAGTATGAATCTCTTCTCATGAACTTGTTAATGCCTGTTTCTGCTCTCTTTTCAGCTGTGCAGTTGCACACAGAGCCGGAGTATAAGGACGAGACGATGACAGTCCACCAAATACCCCTTACAGGTGAGCGTGCGGTGCTGTAGTCAGGGAGGAGAAGCACTTGTTCAGTAATTGTGCTTAGGTGGTTAAAGAAGTGGCTTCTCTTTGCAAGCCTGAGTAAGGAGAGGTTTATGAATTTGCATGTTTTGCTCAGGAGAAAGCAGTCTTTCAAAGAAACAGAGGTGCTGAGTCAGGGCCTTGGTTTCTTCCTTCAGGTGTGGGTGTAGAGAGCGACATGTGAAACAGCACTGGGTTCAGCTGACTTAGCCAGCTCGGTTTTCTTACTCGGTTTTCTTAAGCATGGAAACTGCCATGCTTAGATTGCAGGCATAGCACTGACAGACTTCACTTTTGAGAGCATCTGAAGGACTTGAATGACAGATGGTTCCTGAAATAAGTGGCTGGAGGATGCAACGCAAGTCAGTCTGGGGGGAAGAGCAGTGTGTTCTGTTGTGGTTTATACATGACTGTCGTGGAACAGGGAATACTGCTTGTGCTTTCCTTACCTGTCCTTTTTGACTGAGTGATCTTTGTCTGGTTTATTGGATTTGGGACAGGAAAACCACTAGCTGATGAAAGTCCATTGCCTGGCAGTCCTGGAGCATCAACCCAAGGTGGAAATAGCCCCAAAGGGGACACAGAGCCTGGATCCCCAAGAGCTGCCCAGCAAAGCTTGGAGGAGGGCAAGGAAAAAGAAAGCCCAAAGAGAACAGGTGATAAAAATGGAATGATCTTTTTAATTTTAATTAAATAAAGCCAAATCAAGGACATGCATTTGTCCTCCAGGCTGTTCGCTCTCTGTAAGTGAGGTACGTAGAGAAGCTCAGCTGAAGGATTACACTGAGCAGGATGAATTCTGGTACTTTAATAGTTGACACAGAACAAAAAAGACCTAGAAATCAGACATGATTCCTACTTGGTGTGTGAGTAGTCCCCCATAGCAGTTTGCCCCTGTCTGGAGTAGGTGCTCCAGCCTTTGTAATTTAATTACAAGTGAATGTTGGGTTTCATTGTGTTTTCCAATTCTTGGGCTTTATTTTGGTTTGATGTAGCCAAAATGTGGGCTTTCTGACCTCAGATGCTTTTAACATCTGGCTGCTGGACTCTGAGTTGCCTGGGTGCTGTTGTTCCAGTTACTACTTGACATGTTTTGACTTTTAAAAAAAAAATGATAGCGATGATTCTGAGTAGCTTTCCTTTCTTTTACAGGTGACAAACAGAAGTGTGCCAGCAAGCATCCTGATCTGGTGATGGCTTTCCTTTGTAAAGTAAGCTTGGACACAAAGATCTCTAAATCGATATAGAATATTTCAGTTGGAATGGACCTACAACGATCATCTGGTCCAACTGCCTGACCGCTTCAGGGCTGGCCAAAAGTTAAAGCATGCTATTAAGGGCATTTTCCAAACACCTCTTAAATGCTGACAGACTCAGGGCATCAACTGCCTCTCCAGGAAACCTGTTCCAGGGTTTGGCCATTCCCTCTGTAGAGAAGTGCTCCCTGATGTTATTAGGACATTTCATCTTGCTAAATAGGTTTAACTTGAGATAGCATTTTCAAGCAGCACTTTGAAGTTCTTTTGTGATGCTGCTCTCCAAAGGTCAGAGTAACTGTAATGTGAGTAGGAATGTGTAAAAGCTAGATGGTTTTATAGAAGTGTTGTCTACAGTGCAGCCAACTAAGAGTATATGAGTTCCATTCTTGCTTGATGCTTACAATGGAGAAGTCTGTCCTGCTTACTTTGCTACAAAAGGGAGCAAGAAGCAGCAGTGTGATCTTGGAAACCAGAACATCCAATAAAAGCTTTCTGGTGGTAAATTCAACTAGCGCCTGTGGAACTGAAAAGAAAAAAATCTCTTGGCTTGTGGGAGAACACTTAAACTGGGAGTATGTGGATCTTGTTTCCTGGCTTTTATTATTTGGCTGATAATTCTGTTTTGATTAACTCTTTTCAGATTCACCCAAAGAAGGGAAAATTCCTAGCAGCTAAAGCACAGGAGATGGGCCTGCCAGTGTGAGTACAAGATCCCAGCCTGGAGGATGGGGCAGCACCAGGCATGTTGATGCTGGCAAGCTAAATATCTCTATGGCCTTGTTTTCAGGGGAACTCCAGCCATTCTTCCCATAATTACAGCTCTCAAAAATGGGGAGAGCATCACTTTTGAAGGCAGAGAGGTAAGGTGTATCTGTGTTGTCTGCTGTGGCTTTGTCATCCTCCCTCCTTCCCTGGGCTTACAGAATGTCAATCTTTTTACACAGAACATTTTGCCTGTCAATAGGTGTTGGGATAGTTGTGTTGCAATTTTTTTAACACTCTTCCTTGAGAAAGGGATGGGTGATAGTTTTCTGCATGTTCCCTCTCATCCTTGCGAAGAGGCTGGTGTGAGTTTTACTGGTTTTGAGCTTTGAGTGGCTACTTTGGGTTAGTGACTGGTCTCTGTTCCAGCCCCAAGTTGTTGCTGAATGTGGGGAGCATGTCTGGGGCTGTTGCTCTTGGGGCATGATTAGGGAAATATGCTCTGTAATGAGTTTGTGAGTGTGGCTGTATGTCTGCTATTTGTCAGAGCTTCTTCATCCCCCCTTCCCAAAGCTGATTCGGGTGTAGGAGTGAACTAGTGGAGCTGATCCCAGTGTGTTTTAAATCTGGGGGGTGAATACCTGCATAGCTGTTGCTCCCTCCGTGCTCTCTCTGCACCTCTTAGACCAAAAGAAATTCAATGGTTCCTGTGTGCAGGGTCTCAATCTCTAAAAGACTGGCCTGCAGCAAGAGGGAGCCAGCTCTGGCCGTATCCCAGGTGATCTGTAAGTGCAGATCCTAACCTGGGGGCAAGGAGTGATGCATCTTTGTGTCGTAAGAATTTCTCAAAACCTCATTTACTTTTAAATGAGCTTTTACTACTGCCTGAATCTGCTGTGGGAGCCTAGAAGCTGCTAAAATTCCCTTCCTTGCGTTGGGTTGTGGTTTGCCCTGAGATCGGGGTTGGGATTTGTTGTCACACAGCAAAATGTGAACTTGTGTAATGAGAGCAGAAAGGGAACGAGAAGGGTTTGTTGAGCACGGAGAGAGCGTGCATGATGCTGCCTGCTGGGTGTCAGACACAACGGTGCAAGAAGGGCTGTGTGGGGGGCTTTACTGTGATGTGACCGTTGTGTACCTGCCTGCAGCTCTTTCCTGAAGAACTGTGCACCCCTGCTGATCCTGGCCCCGTGTTCATTGTGCTGGAGTGTCCTCACGAGGGCTTTGTGGATGCCATCTGTGAAAACGAGACTTTCCGACGGTAAGTAGGGCTGCGTGACCTGGTGTGTTTGGCAAAGCTCAGCAAAGAAGTCTTCCCCCAAAGAGGAGTTCGTGTATTCAGGATGTGTCTGTTCCTGTGGCTGAGCTTTTTGGCACCATTAAGGAGCCAGAGATGTGAGAAAGGACTGGTGGTGCATTTTGAGCCTTCTTGGAAAGCCTGTGCAGGACCCAGGGCTGTAGCTGTGACCAGGCCTGTCTGCCCTCAGAGGCCTCCAGAGAAGGGAGTATGTACCCCTGCTGAGTGAGACTGCTGCTGCTGTGCATGGTGGAAGCCTGGACTGCATGTAATGTCTCTGTTGGGCTTATGCAGAAGCACGTTGAGCTTCTGAAAGGCTCTGCAGATCCTCCTCCCCTTGAAGGAGGGGAACTCCCCGGGTGGGAGAGTGCAGATTTCAGCAAATGGTGGGCTTGAGCCTTGTGCCCTCTGGAGCCTGGAGGAGAGGCTGAGGGAACTGGGCTTGTTTAGTTTGGAGAAGAGGAGCCTGAGGGGGGACCCCCTTGCCCTCTTCAGCTTCCTGAAAGGAGGGTGTAGAGAGGTGGGGGTTGGCCTCTTCTCCCAAGGGAATAATGACAGGAGCAGAGGGAATGGTCTGAAACCAGGGCAGGGGAGGCTGAGATTAGATCTGAGGAAGAATTCCTTTCCTGAGAGGGTGGTCAGGCACTAGAACAGCCTGCCCAGGTAGGTGGTGGAGTCACCACCCCTGGAGGTATTTAAGAAATGTGTAGATGTGGCTCTTCAGGGCATGCTCTAGTGCCCGAGACTGTTGGGTTGTGTCTGTTTTGTGGGTGTGGGTTTTATTTGTCTGTTTCTTTTGGGTTAGTGTTTTTTTTTGTGGTTGGACTCTATCTCAAAAGTCCCTTCCAACCATGAAGATTCTGTGATTCTGTGCTCTTTCTGAATTTGAATGTTCCCCAGGTACCAAGAAGGGCTTCCTGAGAACCAAGTGGCCTTGGTTATTCACATGACTCCAGAGTCAGTGCTCCGAGACGGCCGCTACCAGCAATGGATGGAAAGGCATGTGGTCTTCTAATTGGTTTCATGTCACTGTTGGGCAGCAGCGTGTTCTTATGGTGCAGATGTTTTTCCCAAAGTAGAAATAGCTGCTGGGTGGCAGCAGGGCTCCCCTGGCTCAGATGAAGTTTTAGCTTATGGTTCAGACATGCACACTTGCCCAACTCTAACCTGAGGGTGAAGCTCTTGTGTGTTTTATTGTCCTCTTACAGATTTGGTCCTGGAACTCAGCACTTGGTGCTCAACGAGAACTCCTCAGCTGTGCACAACGCACGCAGCTACAAAATCCAAACCCAACTCAACCTCATCCACCCTGAGATCTTCCCTCTGCTCAACACCTACCAGAGCAAGGTAGGGAAGGTCCTCTTCCCTGTGTGCCTCAACCCCTGAGCAAAGGATGTGTTTGATGTCACTCTTGTCCGCAGGAGGAGGCGGCTGTGTGCAGCGTGCCCATTGTGCGAGGAGAGTGCCTCCTGAAATACCACTTCAGACCCCAGCAGGAGTGGCAGAGGTCAGCAGGAATCTTGGGTTTCCTGGTTTTTGGGTGTTGGCTTGAAACAGTTTTGGTTTTTTTTTTTTTCAGTGTGGGTGTGTGCGGAGGGAGGACAGGGTGTAGGTGGCTTCTGCAGATTCTTACTAGTGGCCATACTGGGATAGCTGCCAACGTATTGACTGTCCTACTTCCAGGGAGAGGGACATGAATGAGTCTGAAAGCACCACCTGGCCAGTGGTTTGGCCAGAGTGTTGTTTCTGTCCCTCACTCTTGTAGCCTCATGGGCTGCTCTGTCCTTTGCTTTGACCTCACATGCATGTACCCAGCTGTGTCTGTGGCAGAGCAGATGGTGGCAGGGAAAGACTTTATGGGGAGTGTGGTGAAAGTCTTATCAGCCTTTCTGGGTTTTCAGATGGTACCAGAGCTGAAAGCCCCAGGTAGTTTAACAGTTGCAGACTTCTCTACTCACTTTGTGGCAAATGGGTGAAGCTGGGTAATGATGATCTTACACAGAATGATGGCAGGGGACCACGTGGTGCAAGGGGGTATCAGCTGCCATGGCTCCTATTTCTGGCTGTGTTGGGCAGAGTAGGAGGACCCAGATGCCAAGAAGGGTATAAGTTTTTCTCCTTAAGGTGTCTGAAGTACTGCACGTGCTCCAATATAGAACCAGGACACAGGTCCCTTATGCTTTTGAGTGGTGCCTGGCACTCTTTTGGGTGGTTGTGCTTCTTCCAGGAGTCTCCGTGCTGCCTTGCAGTGCCCTCCAGAGGCAGCTCTCTGGAGCTGTGCGGGAGAGTCTAGTGCTGCTCGTTTGGTGGAATGATTATTTCTGCGGCGTGGCTCAGCCCAACCAGGCCTTTTTAGCACACACCATGCTCGTGGATGTATCTTCCCTCGCCCCTCAAAATGCAACTTGGAATGAGCCTTTGATCCTTTGTTGTAAGGCTGTTTTGGCACAGTAATTTGTCACTTTGCTCTGAAAGTGGAATCTTTTCACTTCCAACCCTGCCCTGTGCTGATATGTGGCCTGTTCTTTCAGAGATGCTGTGACTGTCTGTGATCATGATGCATTTGTAAGTGAAGCCTTGGACCTCCCTGACTTCCAGACTCGTGTGAAGGAGTGCAAAGAGAGCCTGTCTGCCGTGCCAGGTAAGGACCAGTGACTTCTCTTGAATCAGTGTGATGGGAAGCAGGAGATCTTGCTGACCTTCTGCTTTAGAGCCCAGACAAAGCTATGAACATGCAGATTTCCTGCTGCCTGAGAGTTGCTTTTAGTCTTCCTGGAGCTGTGCAGGGCAACAGTTGTGCAGGTGTGCAAACTGAGTTGGCTTGTTTCAGTTGGATTTATGCAGTTTTGTGTTTCTGATTTTCTAGAACTGCTGTGTGTGAGGGTTGGGTGCTGCTGGGGGCAATTAGGGTATAATTTCCAGACCAGAACTGTGCTCATGGTGAATGTGCTGTCATGGCTTCTCCTGTGTCTGGGAGAAGCCTTGCTTTAGAACCAGCTCCCTGCAGGTCTCTCTCTTCTCAGTTTCAGTTGTCCTGGTGGCAGTGGGGCTTTCATGGTACAACACAGCACCGCTCACTCACTGGCTGTGTCCTGATTCTGGGGGGAGTCAGGTCTCTCTTGAACAGGTGTCAGGTCCCCCATTGCCAGCTCTGTGTGAGCAATGAGCAGCCTGTGTGTTTGTCTGCCTTGGATATGCAGTTGTGTGTTGTGATGTTCTCTTGATGGGGCTAATTCTGTCTTCCCTTGTAAGCCTTGCTACTGTAAAAAAGCTAGAGGCTCGGGGAGTCAAAACTGAATGTGCCGGTCGTGTAGGCTCTAAGTGGTGTCTGACCTGGGTAGTGTGTAGATAACATTTTCTTGCAAATCTTTGTTGTCCGTTTTCTTAGGAAACGTGAATGCTTATCCTGAGATTGTATTCTTGGGAACGGGATCAGCAATTCCAATGAAAATTCGAAATGTCAGTTCTACGCTGGTAAACACCAGGTAAATCCCAATGTTATGCTTTTTGCTTGAAGGGGCTCAGTGTCTCAGGAGGTAGTTTCCCAAGGCCTGTCTTTCCCGGTGTGTTGGTGACATGGAGAGAGTGTCCCTGTTGTGGAGTCTGTAGGATTTCAGTTTTGGGCACCTCTCTGAGTGGGGAAGACTCAAGAGCTACCTCTGAAGCCAAACATTTAGAATCATAGAATGGTTTGAGTTGGAATGAACCTTAAAAATCCAGTGTCAACCCCTGCCCTGGGCAGGGACACCTCCCACCACTCCAGGTTGCTCCAAGCCCCCTCCAGGGATGGGGCAGGCACAGCTTCTCTGGGCAACCTGGGCCAGGCTCTCACCACCCTCACACCAAAGAATTTCTTCCCCACGTCTAATCTCAATCTCCCCTCTTTTAGTGTCAAACCCTTCCCCCTTTTCCTATGTCTCCCCTCCCTGATCCAGAGTCCCTCTCCATCTCTCCTGGAGCCCCTTGAGGGACTGAAAGGGGCTCTGAGGTCTCCCTGGAACCTTCTCTTCTTCAGCCTGAACCCCTTCAATTCTCAGCCTGTCCTCCCAGCAGAATGGCTCCACCCTCCCAACATCTCTGTGGCCTCCTCTGGACTGTCCCCAACAGGTCCATGTCCATTTAATGTCTTTGTTAATTTGTTCATCTGCCCCGAGGGTGTGTTCAGCATCAACACAAGACCAGGATGAGCTATGCAGGCAGAACCATCTCTCTAAAGCCTTGGCTCATACGACTGGAGTAGCATTCAGTAGTGCAGAGCACTGAGAGCTCTCTGCCTTCCAACCCAGGAGATCATCTTCCCTAAATAAGCCCTGGTCAGAGCTTGTACAGGGGCTGCTAAATGTTGTTGTCACTTGTCTTGACAGCTCTACCCGATCCCTGCTCCTGGACTGTGGAGAAGGAACATTTGGACAGCTCTGTCGCCACTATGGAGAGCAAGTTGACCAAGTGCTGTGTAACACAGTGGCCGTGTTCGTGTCTCACATGCACACGGATCATCACTCGGTAGGCTGAGTGTGTTGGAAGAGGGGATTCTCTGCTGGGCTGTAGCTGCAGCTGATGGCTGTGGGCTGTGCTTCTCCTCTGCAGCAAGGGTGTTACAGCAGCCCAGCCAGCTGCAGTTACTGAGAAAGCACATTATAAAATATATAGGTTTTCCAAAAACAGCTTTCTGAGCTGCAGTCACGCTGTTGTCACTTGTACCCCAGATGTTTGATCACGTTGTCTTGTTTATTCCCTTTGCAGGGCTTGGTGAACATCCTGATGGAGAGACGGAGAGCTTTTGTAAGTGGTTTCACTGCTCCTGAGCTTGCTACATAGTGAGGGGAGGGGAACTTCTGAGTAGTAGAAAAGCACCATTATTTCCCTGAATTTTTCTTTCTGATTTGGTGTGTGCCTAGTACCAACTGAGGGGTTTTTCCCCCTACCTTTGTTTTTCCAGGCAGCCCTTGGTCAGGCTTTCAGCCCTCTGTTTCTGGTAGCACCTGAACAGATCATGCCTTGGCTACACGAGTATCACAACCACTGTGAAGAGATTCTCGGAGACATCAAGTGAGTGTTCTCTGTGGTATGTGGAGAAATGCCCTTTCTGGGCCTTTATTTTAGGCAAACGACTGTTGTCTGTTCCTCACACCCCTTCACTGAAGGCATCTATGTCTCCTTCCAACTGTGTGTAGGATTAGGATGGTCAGTTTGGAAAGGGGGAGATAAGGTTTGTTACTCAGCTGTGTTACTTAAAGGTTTACATGCAGGCTTTCCTTTTCCTTACGAAAAGGGAGTTGGGTAAGTGTCTTAGAAAAGAGTATTTGACAGTGGGGAAGAAATTGTTGGATGAGTTACTGGAACACTGGTGAAAGTGGGGGGAACAGATGGGGGCACAAAAATACCTTGTTTGTGAGGCATTGAACTGAGAAGGAGAAAGTGGCTGCTTAAAGATAAGATCAGGTTTTACTTTGTACCTGTCTTTAGTTCTCTCTTCTCCCCTCTCTCACAGAATGATTCCTTCCCAGTCCCTTGTGAAAGGCTGTGAGAACATCAAACCTAAAGCTAAATGGTTTGTCAGCTCCTTGTTAGAGAGCTACGACTTGGCAGAGGTAAGCTCAGGAGCTGGCAGGGTGCTTGCTCTGGGGGGACGAGAGGGGACTTGAGGTCTAACACTTGTATCCTTGTTCAGTTTCAGACTTGTGAAGTCCAGCACTGTAAAAACGCTTTTGCCTGCTCAATGGTCCATAAATCTGGCTGGAAAGTAGTCTATTCTGGTGACACAATGCCCTGCATGGCCTTGGTACAAATGGGTAGGTGACAAAAACCCTCTGCTTGAGGAGGCTCTTGGAGAAAGGTCTTGAACTGTTAATATCTGAAGCAGCCCTCCCAAACCCTTGTGCTATGTCTGGGACACAGTGAGGGACTGAGGTGGGAAATGAGAGCTTGTGCAGGTGGTTGGACTCGTTTATATTCAAGAGAAGGCTGACTGTATGATTATTTTCCCAGGGAAGAACGCTACCCTGCTGATCCACGAAGCAACGCTGGAAGATGGCATGGAAAAAGAAGCAATAGAGAAGACACACAGGTGGGGGCTGTTCTGCTGTCGCTGTTAGGGAGGTGAAGATGTGGAGCTGGGCTTTGGCTCTGGAACTGGTGGTGAAGGCCCCAAGTCCTGTAGATGGTTCTCGTATCTTCAGCACTAAAAATGGTGTGTGGCTTATTGCACCAGCCCTGTAACTCTCATAGCTCCCCTGAACGTCACTGAAGAGGGGTGGGGAAAGCTTTTTAAGTGGACAGTAAGAACTCTACAAATAGATCAGCCCAGAGGAAAGGTCCTCTGCTTGATTGCACTTCAGGACTAAGCTCAGGAGGTAGGAGCCATCGTGCCTGCTAGTTCAAAGTGAGTGCTGCAGCCAGTGTCACCGAGTGCTGCCCCCAGCAGAAGTAGGGGGACCTGAGAGCAGCTTCTTGGAATTACGTGTGAGTTCCAGTGCAAGAGCTGGATTTGCTGGCACCCCTGGGACAAGTATTTGAATAAGCCCTTGTCCCCAGTTTGTGGAGCTCCTAATGTAGAGCTCCAAGTAATTACAGCTGCTTTCCTGCCCTTGGAGTCGGAAGGGGTGCCAGAGGCAGCCTGCAGGGAGCAGGGACATCTTGTCCCTAGCTGGACTCAAGCAGTACAGTGGTGGCTATTGGTGTGATGTGACTTCAGATGCAGAGCAGCTTTCCTGGCCAGCAGTAGCCAGCTGGTCTGTGACCAGGGCTGTGTTCTGTTCCTTTTGCAGCACAACCTCCCAGGCTATTCAGACCGGGATGAAGATGAATGCAGAGTTCATCATGCTCAATCACTTCAGCCAGAGATACGCCAAGATCCCGCTCTTCAGCGAAGCCTTCAGCGAGAAGGTTGGGATTGCGTTCGATCATATGAGGGTGAGTTGGGAGCTTTGATCCAGACTGGGGGACAGGTTCCACTGTTACTTTGGGATGGCTGTTTGTGAGTTAAATTCTCCATTTGTAATGCTGTATTGATACACCTTCTCCTGATGAGCAACCTCCACTTAAAGAGCTCCTTTGGCTGCTGGCAGCAGACACCACCAACATGGTGAATGGGTGGCACAGAGTGAGACAGGGGCCAATAGCCCTTGGGAACAGAAGCCCACTTTTAGCACACTGGGTACTTGCCTCATGTCACCTTGATTCTGTACACGCTACTCCCAGCTGAAAGCCTAATTTTGCTTCAATTCCCATTCCTGTCTTAATTGGTGACCTGCAAAAGACAGGAGCCAAAAAGTGCTGCCCTTGGATTGAAGGTAGTGGTAGCAGGGAGAATAGCTCACTAATCAGAGCTTGTGCAGTGTCCACATCATTTCTTGTAAATGTAAAGAAAATATAAATAACTTGGCATGTGGGATCTGTGTAGGGTTGGAAGTGAAGACCTGGCAGCTGAAGCTTGTTAGGCAGGGCTGTGCTGGGGGCTGCACAGAGGACAAGGCAGGTCATGCCACCTGAACAGGGATGGGGGATGGGGGAAGAAGGAAAACAAAGAGCAATTCTCACGCAGTGTCTGGTGTGTTTCAGGTCCGTTTTGGTGACTTCCCGACCATCCCGAAGCTGATCCCACCTCTGAAGGCTTTGTTTGCAGATGACATTGTAGAAATGGAGGAGCGGAAGGAAAAACGGGAGATGCGCCTTCTGAAGGAGACTTCTCTAGTCTTGGACAAACTGGCTGGTGGGGAGAACAAGGAAGTGCCGTACCAGAAACGGAAACAAGCCAAGAACCATCAGGAACTACCAAACAAGAAGCTTAAAACGGTGAACTGAAAGAAGCAAGGCTGAGAGAGCTCTGCTCTGCAAGAGGTGCCCTGCTCTGGGCAGGCCCTGGGAGCGTGCGGTGCTGGGCCCTGCCCGCGGGCACCGTGGAAGAAGGGGTGGCCTCAGCATCTGGGGCTGCTTGGCCATCGGTGGGGCTCCGTGGGCTGGAGCTCCCACACGTGCTGTCAGAGCACCAGGCTTGGGGCAACAGTATCTGCCCGTGCCCTTCCTGCTCCTGGGTCTCATCAATCCATGTGTCATGTTTTCTTTTAGCCAAAAGTTCTCTCCTAATTGTTTTCATTTTTGTTTTTATGGTAGAAGCTATTGATAGTGCAGCAGCAGTGGTGACCTTTGCAAGAGATGGGATTTGAGCAGCCCTTGAGGGGCTGTGGATTCACCACAATAAGGCAAACAAGTCTCTGGGTCATGAGGAATGTACCCAGGTATCAGAACCCAGCTCGTGGGAGGAAACTTCACAATAAGATGGGACACAATTTTTAGGTTAACTTAGGGAAGTGAATACTGCTGTGTTCCCATTTTATTTTGGTTTTCTCAGCTGATTATTTTTTTTTTGCAATAAGATCAATTTTCCAAAACCTCTAGAATCCGAATAAACCACTTGCCATCATCCAGAAGGCTGTGTTTTGTCCAGGTGGCTAAGGAGGACTCAGTAAGAGAGCACAGACACCTGAATGGCTCCAGAATGACCTTGCTTGGCTGTTTCTGTGTTACCAGCTGGTACTGACCGGGGGTGACTTTTGTGTGGCTCTGAAACAGACAAGTGAGCGTTTCCTTGAACTGTACTGGATGCAGGGGGTGGGGGAGTTGGTGAAGC
Organism: Scolopax mira; assembly: GCA_004320125.1. NCBI lineage: Eukaryota > Metazoa > Chordata > Aves > Charadriiformes > Scolopacidae > Scolopax > Scolopax mira. The sequence goes on along the minus strand of BJBW01004659.1, from coordinate 109,697 downwards.
TGCTGTGGGGCAGGGCTGGGGTGAAGATGAGTGTTTTCAAGGCTTCTTCCCTTACCCCTGCAGCAGCTGCACGTGTTGTTAAGCAGGAGCAGCTGTGGCCTGTTTCAAGGCAGGAGCTCATTTTCAGAGGGAAGGTGACAGCATGTGCTTGCTCAGCAAATACCAAAGATTTAAGATGTTATTTTAAGGCAAGGGCAGATGAAGACACAAACTGGCACCAAAGCATCTTTTGTTGATTAGCTGTGCCTTAGTAGTATGCTTGTCTACAGGGGCAACTGGGCTGTTGGGACAGAAAAGGTCTGCTGGGCTTTGTGGAATAGCAGGGGCTGGAGAAAGACCACACAGGTGCTTCTTGTTGAGAGGTGTAAACAGGACCCCTGAAGAGCCATGTCTATGTGTTTCTTAAATATCTCCAGGGGTGGTGACTCCACTACCTCCCTGGGCAGGCTCTTCCAGTGCCTGACCACCCTCTCAGGAAAGGAATTCTTCCTCAGATCTAATCTAAGCCTCCCCTGCCCTGGTTTCAGACCATTCCCTCTGCTCCTGTCATGGTTCCCTTGGGAGAAGAGGCCAACCCCCACCTCTCTACACCCTCCTTTCAGGGAGCTCTAGAGGGCAAGGAGGTCCCCCCTCAGCCTCCTCTTCTCCAAACTCAACATGCCCAGGTCCCTCAGCCTCTCCTCGTGGGACTTGTTCTCCAGACCCCTCCCCAGCTCGGTGACTCTCCTCTGGACATGCTACAGCCCTCGAGGTGAGACCTCGCCAGTGCCTAGTCCAGAGGCACCATCACTGCCTTGCTCCTGGTGGCCACGCTGGTCCTGATACAAGCCGGGATGCCGCTGTGGCCACGTGTCCCTGGGATGTTGTCCCGGGAGCGCGGGCTGAGGCCGGCGCTGGGTCCCGCCCTCGGCTCCTCGGGGTCCCCCGGGCAACGGCGGCTCCTCCCCGCAAACACCGGCGGGATGGAGAAGGAGGAGGAGGAGGCGGCGGCGGCGGCGGAGCGGCTGTGGGGGTGCGCGGCGCGGGCCCTGGGGCTGCCGGCGGGACGCGGGGCCGCGGCGGGGCCGCCGCCGCCGCTGCTGCGGCAGTTCCTGCGGGGCGCGGCGGGCCCGGCGCTGCTGGCATGGCGGGGCCCCGCCGGGGAGATGGCGCTGGGGCCGCCGCCGCCCGCCCCCCGCCCCAAGGCCCTCTTCTTCCTCCGACCCCCCGGCGCCTGCCCCGGCCCCGGGGAGCTGCTGTGCGGGGACCTGCCCGCCGACCCCCTGCGGCACTTCGCCGCCCTCGTGGAGGAGGTAAGGCCGGGGCGGCCCCCGAGGCGGGGGCGCTGGGCGCTCGGCACCGCAGGACCCTGCCCTGACCCGCACACGTGGCGGCGGGGAAGATGCCTGCCCCTGCACGCAGGCTCCTTGGCCCCCATCCCCATTAACTCTGACCTTTATTGTCTCCCTGGCCCACGGGCGCCTCTAGAATTCATTTAAACCTCCTAAATCTTGGTTCTGCACCCGGGCTCGTCCGATGGTGTGGTCTGTGTGGGACTGATTGTGTTGCAGAATCACAGAGTGGTAGGTGCTGGAAGGGATGTCTTGAGGTCATCTGCTCCAGCCGGGTCAAGCAGGACCACCTGGAGCCGGTTGCCCAGGGCTGTGTCCAAATAGCTTGTCAGTATCTTCAAGGACGTAGACTCCAATTGTTCTTGGTCACCCTGGCAGGGAAGAAGTGTTTCTTGATGTTTAGAAGGAGCCTCCTGTAGTTCAGTGCCTGGTTACCTCTGATGGGCTGAGGTTTTCCCAAAGGGATCTTCAAGAGGTTCCAGTGCTTTTCTCTTCCCTGAACCAGACAGTATTGTCCTGATTTATTTCTGGTGGCCCCTGACCTGCAGAAGTCCCAGCAGTGAGACCGTATCAGAAAAGCAGAAGAGCTGCTTGATTTGAGAAGCAGATTGATGCTGTTGGTATACTGAGGTGGTGGCCAATAGATGGGATTCCCAAAAGCAGGCTGTCAGACTGGTTGTCTTGGTTTGGTGGTGGGTAACGTGTTCTGAACACGGGGAGCTTTTGTTTTGAGGTGTCTGATGAGCCCTGTGGTCCTGGTAAGTGCACAAACAGCCTTTTTTGCCTGGTGGAGCAGGTATCACTTGACCGGGCAGCCCATGGGTCGCATTAGCAGCCCCCGTGAGTTAACTGACAAAGACAAACCTTGCTGGTACCGAAGCCGAGACCGTTGAAGGTGAACTTGGTAACGTGAAGGGCTGTTGTTTGTCACCGGGGGCAACCTGGCTGTGTCGGGCTGTTGCCACAGGCTGTTCCCAGAGCGGAGCCAGCCCAGGGTAGGTGGCAGATGCCGTGTTGCTATTGCAGCTCAAACAAGCCAAAAGCAGCTCAGGTCCAGGCAAGCCCAGCCCAACCTGGAGACCCTGCACTGTCGGATCAGCACAAACCCTGGGGGGCTTTCACCAATAACGAAAAAAATTTATTAGTGGGCTGCAACTTTGAGAAATAACCTAAAAAGTGGCTGTGGTCAAGACCTGCAGTACAGTTGGGATGGGGACCTAAGTGATCCTCACCAACAGTAGATGCCAGGAGGTACCAGAAGACCTTCCCTTTCAGCACAGTGGGGGACAGCCTGTGGGTTCCCCTGCTTGTCCTGGAAAGCTCCTTGAAGGCCATGCTCCCCCCTGCTGGCAGAGAGATAGGAGTGAGCACCAGGAGGTGTCCTGAGGGCAAGGGGACAAGAACCTGTGGAGCCATCTCCAGTTGAGGGTTTGAAAGGCTGGGAGAGTCTGAGCATGGGGCTGCTCCCTTCTTCTACTGGTTTCCACCCTTCTCATCTCTTTGGATTCAGGGGAGAAGCTGTACTAGAATACACAGGGACTTGTAGAGATGCCAGTTTGTTGTCATCTGCCCTGACTTCACACAGGCAGGGAACTGCTGGGGGCAACAATGAATATGGGTCTCCAGGCTCAGCTGAGCGAAGACCTCAGAGCCTGGTGGCCCGTCTATCTCCTGCAGCACTTCTTTCTCCGTTCCTCTTTCATGGCTCCTGCTACAGGTGATTGTGCCCATCCTGACGAACCAGAAGAACCATCAGGGCTGGCCACAAGTGGTGTCACAAGACATTATACGTCACGTCCACAACCTAAAAAGTACCGTTTTCATGGTTGTTGGCCAAGTGAAGGGCAAGACCTTGCTGCCTCTTCCAGTTGGCTTGGAGGGAATTGAGGACATTGATCTGGAAAATGAGAAATTGTGAGTACTACCTCTTGCTCTCCACGGGGTTTTCTCCTGCTGATGCACGGTCTATGTCTTCTGGGGATCCTGACCTCTCCCCAGATCATGGTGACTTTTCTTACTTTCCGTCATCTGCTACTCATCAGGCTGCCAAGATGTGTTTTGCTCTACCTGCTTTCTACCCTCCAGCTGATCAACAGTCCCAGCCAACTTGGTGTCATCTGCCACTATCTGACAATCTGTAAATTAGCGAGGGTGCACTCGATCCCCTCGTCCAGGTCAGTGGGCAGCCATGGGAGGCTGATCCCCATGTGCAGCCCGTCTTTCTCCTGCAAGATCTCTGGCAGCTCATCCACAGGCCTGGCAGGGTGCTCACATTGCTGCTGGGGGAGCTTCCACCCTGGTCCTCCCAGGATGCCAGGCTGGTGCCTGAGGGTGGAAGGAGATTGTGGAGTGAGCCTGGCCCAGTCCAAAACCACTGAGTCTGGAAGGTCCATAGGGGCAGATGCATTTGCACATCATCATGTCTGTGTGCTCAGCAGGCAGTGGGGTGACCTGGCCTCAACATGCCAGCTCACTTTGTATAGTTTCTCTCTGAATTAAGCAAGTTAATGACTGTGGGGAGATAGAATAGGTTCAGGGAGAACAATAGGGGGAGAGAACCTTGCTGGAGGAATGGCTTTCCAGGCCAGACCCTGGGCCCTAATGGATCTGATGCAATAGTGATGTCCTCTGCAAAGAGGTGGCAACTGGCTCTTCATTTTCACTGTTCGTTTTATGAACAATGTGGTGTTGCCCTCACTGCTGCAGAGCTTCATCCGTTATCTCCAGGGTGCAATTCCTGTATTGAAACAATGGCAAAATATTACGGGGTTTGATTGTTTTGTGCTTTTGAAATGTGAATCTAGACTGTGATCTGTGAAGTTCCACGGGGTCATTTGAAGTAGATCCAACTGAGCAATGCACATCAGCCAGGGGAGAGTAAAGCTAACTGGGCGGTGTGTTTCTGCAGCCTGCAGCTGATAGATAAATCCCTTGTACACGCCATGGAGTCGGCCATCATAGACTGGAGCCACCAGATCCAAGGAGCGCTGGAGAAGGAGTCTTCAGAGCCTCTCCTGCAAGGCAGCAACCCGAACCCGAAGGTGGAACTGGAGTTCTGGAGGAACAGGTACCCCGGGTGGCCTGGCCAGAGCGTGGTGGTCATTGACACTGGGTTTGGGTGGAGGGAAAGTGCTGGTGACAGACCCAGCTGCTGCTTCTGTGAGCTGAGAAGAGCTGGCTGCCTGCTGTTCGTATGCAGAAAGGCTTATACTAAGGAGAAGTGCTCCCACGCATGAAATAATCATGATCTGCAAAGCGTCTGGCGGGTCACTGGGAGCTGGCTGTGGTTTAACTTAGCCCCACCACAGGGGCTACACCCTGAGGAAAGTTTTTTGGAAATGCCCTTTCCATCACTGTTCACTAGGAACCAGTCACAGGAGTCAGAGCTGATGGATACCTTCTGTAGGGCTTTCTGGAAGCGGTGCCACTCAGCTGGCTGCTGTCCTTCTGTCAGTGCCAGAGGGGGTTTAGATGCTCAAGAGCCAGGGAGTGGAATTTCATCCTGCCCTTTGAAAACCTTTGTGCCATGTTGGTTCGAGCTGACTCAGGGCAAAGCCCTGCATGCTGGAGAGCTGTTCTGCAGCCTGGGAGCAGGCTAACCCCTGCAGAACACCTGATGGCTTCTTCCAGCAGTGTCCTGCTGGCAGCAGAGCTGCTGTCATGCTGAACCCTGGAACAGCCTGTCAGGTTTGTCCCTGCCTCCTGCTTCCTTCTGTTTCCTTTCACTCTTGGGACTCAGCCCACGTGTAGCTGGAGGAAATCCTGACTCAGCCCCAGGGGAAGTGGATGGTGTCCCCCACAGCTGATGCTGCCCCAGTGTGGGCTTGTAACGTGTCTTGGTTGCTGTAGGTGTGATGACCTGGAATGCATTTATGACCAGCTGAGAACAAGGAAGGTCAGGAACATGATGGAGGTGCTGGAGAGAATGGAGAGCAGCTACGTCCCAGCCTTCAAAACTATGCTCATGGATGTTGAGGCGGGTGAGATGCGGGGACAACTTCACCATAATGCTGACTTCTGGCCTTTGTTCATAGCCTGGTGTTACTGTTTTCCATCCCAATGTGTCTGTAATGGCACTGGTCATTTGGAGTTTGCTGTGACCATGAGGACTGTAACCTTGTTTCTGGCCCTCTCTCTGGTTTGTGGGGTGAAACCGGGCTCCTTGTGCTTGATCCAGTGCTTTTGTTTCCAGGCTGGGACCAGTTTGCTCGCTGGTCTGTTGAGTCAGACCCTTCCCAAAGGTGAGGGTGAGTGCGGGAGTTCACTCTACTGTAATAAAGTATTTCCTTTAATCCAACAGGACTCACACCAAGTTTCACCAGCTCCTTTGGTGTCAGTCTGCAGGAGTGGGGGTTTGGGATGACAGGGCTGGTGAGGGGTCTGGAGCACAAGTCTGGTGAGGAGAGGCTGAGGGATGTTCAGCCTGGAGAAAAGGAGGCTGAGGGGAGACCTTCTCGCTCCTTCAGCCTGAAAGGAGGGTGTAGCCAGGGGGGGTCCGTCTCTTTCCATAAACAGGTGACAGGACTATAGGAAACGGCCTCAAGTTGCACCAGGGGAGGCTCAGGTT
>BJBW01004659.1:56733-93536 GCA_004320125.1 Scolopax mira | reverse complement strand
GTTCCGTGTTTCCTGTGGAGTTCCCCTTTCTCTCCTGTCAGCAGAACATGGTGGGAGACCCCAAGGGGCCAGGGCCCTGGCTTGCTCTGTTGAGAACTGAAGCACCCAGCTAGGAGGTGTCACCTCGGGGAGCAGCAACTTTAGGTTGGCTCAAGCCCAACTGGCAATGTCACTGTCACCTGTGCTATGTTAGGGCCAGAAATGGCACCCTCACCTCTGCCCCCGTACGTGGAATTCTGCCAACATGGACCCCCCCCGGTCAGTGTGAGACCATGTGTTGAGAGCCCCTGGCAGGGTGAGGAGAAGGAACGCTTATAGCAAGGCAGGGGACAGGATGACAGCAGAGTGGGCACATGGCCTGGTCTTGTGGGGATGGAAAGAGGAAATCCAGGAAGGATGGGTCCCTGCTGTGACCCAGTGAACCCTGAATTTCCTGACTGGGGGCTTGCCTGGAGGAAGGGAACACAATGAGCTGAGGAGGGGGCTTGTTAGCCAACCCTTTGTCACCCGATCCCAATCTTTATCTGTTTTTACACAGTTTGTTTAAAAACCCTTTCTTGAATTTAAAAGTTCTCTGGTCTTGCTGACCATTTTAGGGCGGAGATGTGAGCAGTCCACCTCGAAGGTCTTGGCCACTCAAGGTGACATTATACGGACCACCAGGGCTGGGTCTTTGTGTATTGGGACGAGCCCTGGAGACCCCTGAGCGCTCCCTGCCCCGAGTGTGCAGAGCAGCCATGAACCCTGTGGCCTTGGAGGAGAGGGAGAAGAAAGTGTCCTCTCTTAGCAGAGCTTCTAAGTCTCCTCTGCACTCCATTTTTACCTTGCAATTGTTTTCAGCTGTTTTAGATGACAAAGCAGCTCCTTGAGAAAAGAAGCAAATCATGGCCACCAGCAGCAACACCCGCCTGTCTGGTTTCCCACCCCTTCATGAGACTGGTACCCATATGCTCATTGGCATCAGTCTGTGTCTGTGGGCAACTCTCCTGTAGGACAGACTCAGCCCTGCTGTACTTGAAAGCATCTTTTTTCTCTTCCAGGAAAACCAGAACCTCTTGCTTGCAGACCCAGCGTCTGACGTCTGGAAGGCTTATGTGGATTATGTGGATGAGATAGTCCTGGATGGATTCTTCACTGCCATTGAGAGCTCGCTCAAGTGCCTCCTGGAAAACACAGGTGACCATGGGTTCCTCTCCCCTGGCCGTGACGTCTGCGTGAGGCTCACCACAGAGGGAGGTTTCTGCTTTGTGCTCTCCCTTATGCCTGAGTTGGTCTCTCGTCCTGGTGTTCTGCTCTCCCTCTTGCACTGTCTGCAGCAGGTGCTGGGGAGCCTCCAGACACTCTGACCCCCAGTCTTTGGAGCAAAGTATCGCTCAGGGGGAGGGATGGAGATGACTCTGCACTATTTGCAGGAATTAACGGGCAGATGTCCAAAACTGAGATGTCATCCCAAGTCTGTGCTTGGGTATCAGCCATCTCCCACCTGCCCAGCATCAAGGTGACACAATCTTTCAGTTGTGGAAAGTCTTGAGAGCCGGTTCTGCTGTTGAAAGGCATCAAAGAAAAACCTCAGTCCCTGAGCATTAGTCCAGTGAAGATATGGGATGGGTTCAGGAGTCACTGAATCAGACCCCCCAGCTCAGTCTGCCCTGGAGGATCACTCACTGTGCTGAGAGCAGCCTGTGTCCAGCTATGGCACGTTTACAGGCATGCTGCACTGCTGGGTGTGGGGGCACACCGAGATGGAGAGTCACATCCAGTTCTTCACCATCTTGCTAAAAACATGCACATAATTTCACGTTTGTATTTGGCTTCAGTTTCCAGTTGCTGGGTTTTTTTCATGCCTTTCTCCACTAAATTAAAGAGCCTCTTGGTTCCTGTTGTTTTTCTCCTCTGCAAGTACTTATGTGCTGTAATTGTTCAGCTCTCAGACTCCCTTTTGATTAGCTAAAGAGCCTGGTCTCTTTAAGGCTTTCCTCCACTGCATTTTTTCTGGTTTTTAAATCACTTGTGTCTCATCTGTTCTCCAGTATCTCCTGTGGGTACCAGAACATCAGCTAGTTTGCCAGCATTGCCTCTGTGTTGTGTGCAGACACAATGTCACTGTACCCAGCGAGAGTGTGTGTGTGCTCACACATGCCTGGTGTCCCTCTGGGGCACGTGTGTATCTTGTGGTGGGATGTTGCTGGCTCAAGATCACTTTTCTGCCCTTGAAAAAGATCCTGGCATTTCTGTTCTTCACCACCAGATCCCAAGGCAGGGCTCCCCCCGCTGTTTGAGGTGCAGCTGGACTTGGTGATCCCAGATTTGATATTTCATCCCTCCTTGGACCCTGGCACAAACGACGGCTTCTATGACATGATGGAAAGTCTTCTCAATGGCATCTACCGGATCTCATCGTTGGTGCCCAGGCTGGCTGAGCACAGTGGCTTCCCCCACTACCAGGTGGGTGGCTGCGGGGATCCCTCCTGCCATGTGGCAGAGAGGAGGAACCCTGCTGCTCCTGCATCACTGCGCTGTCCTGTCCTCTCCTCTCCTAGGCTGACATGGAGGACATGGCAGATCTGGCTGACATGCGCCATGAGCTGCTGGGCCGCGTGCAGGCCGTGCTGACAGCCTGCTGTGATTACCGCAGCGCCTTCGACCACTACTCCTACCTCTATGGGGATGACAGAAAGGAGTTCTGCCGCCAGTTCTTCCTCTATGGGCACATCCTCACTGCTGCAGAAATTGAGGCCCACGGGGAGGACGGGGTCCCTGAGACGCCTCCCACACTGCAGCAGTTCAAAGAGCAGATTGACTCCTATGAGAAGATCTACGAGGAGGTGAATCGCATCGAGCCCATCAGCATCTTCCAGAGCTGGATGAAAGTTGATGCTCGCCCTTTCAAGGCATCTTTGCTGAACGTGATTAAAAGGTGGAGCCTGGTGTTCAAGCAGCATCTCATGGACCACGTCACGCACAGGTGAGAGCTGGTCCTGCCTCCTCTGCCCAGGACCAAAGGGGCTTTTTCTTGTTTTGGAGTCCATTCACAGTGGTAACCAAGAAGCTAATACAGGAGCAAGAGAAGGGGGTCCCTATACCTGCCAGCTCCACCACAGCCCCCTGTTTTCCCTCCCCTGGGCCCTGCTGGGAACTGGTTCGTCCGAGCGTGTCTGGTGGAGCAGTTGCATGGACGTGGTGCCATCGACACCCCACACCTCAGTGCTCCTGGGCCCCGCTGGGCGGCGTTAAGTGGGACGTCTGATTGTCTGTTCCTCCTGATCCAACTAATCTCATCTCTGCTAAGGCTCAGTGCTTACAGTGTTGAATTTGATATTAGCCATCAGTAAAGCTGCATTAATGCCATGAGATACTCGCTCTATTTCTAAATGCATTGCTCTTTTGAGTGCACTCCGTGTTTAGGGAAAAAAAAAAAAAAAAAAAGAAAAAGTAATTTGGGTTGCCTGGCGTGAGCAGTCATGGAGAGCAGGTTTCAAGGTTACAAAAAGAAGGAGTTTTGGATGTAAGTTTTGAATTAACATGTATTCCCTACTCTGAATAGCTGCTCAGTGGCCAGGTCTGTGCAGGGTGATGCAGCAGGTGATTTATCTGAATAGTTCCAACTGCAGGATGTCACAGGGCTTGGGTGCTTGCAGAGAAGTACTTACAGGCGTATCTAGTGTGAAGGCTGCTGCGGGTGAGGGATGAGATGATCTTTTGTGTTCTTTTCAGCACCGTAATTCCATTAGATAATTTCTGTGCAAAGAGGTTTCTTTGTAGCTTAGAACGGGCATTGAGGGGTTCTTATTAAGAGTCCCTGACTCAGCAGGTTAGTCTTTATTTGGTGAAGTATTTTAGGATACATTTTGGCCCATCAGCATCTGCGGAATTTTGAGTAGGCACTTAAAAAATAAATGTTTTGAGAAGCGGAGAGTGGCTGTGCTGGAAAGGATCAGAGATGCAGGAGCCCATCATGTCTCTGCAGACAGTGCCCAGGAGCTGTTGGAGTTCAGAACAGGGTAAGCAGGTGGTGAAACTTTCCCCAAAGTCTCTCCTTGTCTCTGATTTATAGCTAAGGGTCTGAGAGACAGGGGTCATGCCTTTGTATTTAAAGACATGGATAGATTTTTTTATTCCTTCCGCAAGTGTTTAGTTGCTTTTCTGAACTGTTGTGAATTTTTATCATCTGCATCCTCCTGTGGCAGGGAGTTACCCTGGGAAAAGAGGCAGTCTGTGATAGAGGAATCCCTGTTAGTTGTAGCGCTGCATCTGCCAGGTTCATTTGGGGGCCTTGATTCTTCTATTGGAAGAGATTAGGTGAAAACTATCCTTTCAAACTCAGTCAAACTTTCAAACTCCTGAGCTCACAGATCTCCACTATATTCCTTCTCAGGTACCTTTTCTCCAACGTGAGAAGTCACAGAATCATAGAATGGTTTGAGTTGGAAGGGACCTTAAGGACCATGCAGTGCCACCCCCTGCCCTGGGCAGGGACACCTCCCACCAGACCAGGTTGCTCCAAGCCCCCTCCAGCCTGGCCTTGAACCCCTCCAGGGATGAGGCAGCCACAGCTTCTCTGGGCAACCTGGGCCAGGCTCTCACCACCCTCACACCAAAGAAATTCTTCCCCAGATGTCATCTCCATCTCTCCTCTTTCAGTTTAAACCCTTCCTCCTCATCCTATGGATCCCCTCTTTGATTCAGAGTTCCTCCCCAGCTTTTCTGTAGGTGTCCTTTAGGGTCCCAACATATTTCTCTGTCCCTTGCAGGAGTCTGTACCACATCTATGGATGCCTTTGGGTTGTGGTTCTGATGCCCTCAGCTCATTGCCACGCAAAGTACAGTGTTGGCCAGGCCTTCCCTCATCCATGCCTGACCTGAGGCTGATCATTATTTCCATAGGAATTGCCCTCATTTTGTACTTTCCTGCTTTGTGTTATATAGCTTGGCTGACCTTGACGACTTCATAAAAACTGCCGATAAAGGTTTGAGCAAAAAGGTTGAAAAAGGCGATTATGATGGCTTGGTGGAGATTATGGGTCATCTCCTGGCCGTTAAGGAAAGGCAGAGTGTCACCGATGCCATGTTTGAGCCCCTGAAGCAAACCATCGAGCTGCTGAGGACGTACGAGCAGCAGCTGCCCGAGGAGGTCTACAGGCAACTGGAGGTGGGTGAGAACTCCTGGTGGACACAGGAATTTGCCGAGTAGTGGATGTCAAAGGCAGTGTGAGTTGAAGAACGTTGCAGGAATATTTAATACCCATCTCCCTGTCATTAGAGGGCCTCAGTGGATAGTATTTTGCTATTGTGGGATGTGCCTTAATAGCTCTAAATTTTGGAGTTTTATTGAGATTTTTCTTTTAAAGCAGAGATTAAGCCTTTTGTTATGTATGAAAAACATAGAATTGCCTGCTCCAACTCCCAGCGATTACTCTTGAAAAAAATTAATGCATTTTCAAATACATCTGTTAATTAGGTTGAATTATAATTATTTTAAATAAGCCAGTTCTTGGCAACTGTGGAGATGGGAAGGATAATGTTGGCAGAGGAGTTGCCTTCTTGTAGGACTTCAGTCCTTCATTGGGTCTGTAACACCAAATCTGCTGAACCCAGAGGACATCACTGGGAGCAGATTATGAAAGTATTTTGGCACCTTTCCATATCTGGCTCTTATGAACCAGATTTCCTTTGGGGATTCCTTTCGTTTCTGGAAAGCGGACCACAAGATGGAGATTAGAAAAGACTGTGAGGTGCCCAGCCAGCCCTGGTGAGCAGGGGACAAACATGGGCAGCAGCAGCCCAGACATTACAGCAAAGAATCATAGAATGGTTTGGGTTGAAAGGGAACTTAAAGACCAGACAGTCCCAACCCCTGGCCTAGGCAGGGATACCTCCCCCCACACCAGGTTGCTCAAAGCCCCCTCCAGCCTGGCCTTGGACCTCCAGGGATGGGGCAGCCACAGCTTCTCTGGGCAATTTGGGCCAGGCTCTCACCACCCTCACAGTGAAAAATGTCTTCCTGAGATCTCATCTCCATCTCCCCTCTGTCAGTTTAGAACCTTTCCCCTTCATCCTGTGGCTCCCCTCCCTGATCCAGAGTCCCTCCCCATCTCTCCTGGAGCCCTTTAGGGACTGGAAGAGGCTCTAAGGTCTCTCTGGAGTCGAGTCTTCTCCAGGCTGAAGCCCCCAACTCTCTAAGTCTGTCCTCCCAGCAGAGGGACTCCAGCCCTCCCAGCATCTCTGTTGGCCATGCTGCTGGGGATGCAGCCCAGGGAGCGGGGGGTTTCTGGGCTGCCAGAGCACGTTGCTGGCTCATGTTGAGCTTCTCACCCACCAGCAGCCCCAAGTCCTTCTCCTATTTGTGTGGCCATGTGCTGGTGGAGACCCGATAGTCCCAGGGAGCTGTGAGCAGAGGAGCCTGTGCAGGACCCAAGATTTACAGTGGGGGAGATGTTCATGCCTGTGCAGTGTAAGATCCAGTTCCCTGCTGTGGGCTGGGCTGGGAGCTGAGGGGGGTTGGCAGTCCCCTGGGCTTCTGCTCATGCTGCTGTGATCCGAGGTCACAGGTCTGCAATAGCAAAGGGTACTAAAAGTACCCGAGTTCCTGCAGGCTCCCTGAGAACCAGCAGAGGTGTCTTACGTGGATGCTCTGGCTGCTGCAACAGCTTGAGTCCAGCATAAAACGTGCTGCTGCGGAGAACCCAGCTCTGCTAATCCCTCTGCCCAAGAGCTGCTTGTTTGGTGCCTGTTTGGGCAAATACATTCTAACAACTGATTTATTCTTCTGATAATGAGGGGAAATGAGGGATGCGGGGCAGTCATTCAGATGCAGGAGATAACAAACCAGTTTTGGTCTTTCTGCCAAGTGACAGGAACACGTAGTTGAATGATTGATTCACTCCTGTTACACGGTGGAAAAACCAGAAATAAGTTCCCCAAGGAACCGCTCAATCCGTGGCCATGGAGATGGATGGGCTGGAGCTTGTAGTTTGTGTGAGAAGGACAAGGAAGCAGCTCCACGTGTGCCCTGCTGTGGTCACAGATAGTGATTGCTATTGATACTGGAATATAAAGTGCCAGAAAGTGACCCCTCAGGAGGGACTGGCCCTGCTCTGTCCATCTCTGCTGCCTCAGACCTGCCTCCAGGTTGTTTCCCTTCTTTCCATAGTGTTGGTGGGTCTCCATCAATCTCCTCAACTATGTGAACTGGGATGAAAAGAAACCCAAAGCCTTTTCTGGAGGCTTGCACAGTACATGGGGAAGTGGGCTCTCTGAGAGCCAAGCACTGGGACTTGAGGACAGTAGAGCCCTTGGCTGATGTCAGTGTCTGGGCCTGAGAAGCCTGGTGAGAAGAAATAAAATCCCTTTCTGAAGAAAATCCTGGGTACTCAGGGTGGATCAGCAGCAGCGCTGCACACTTCCAGCTTGGAGGCAGACCTGAGAAAGAAGCCGGTCTTATTTAGTACTAATATTGTATGGACAGGCTGGAGGGATCTGTCCCAGATCTGCAGAAGTCCTTCTGGTATATTCCGCCTTCTGCTCTAAGAGCTGGCAGGAGATTTCTCAGGCTCTGTTTCTTAATTAGCTGTGGGAAGCTGGAGGATCTGATGAGCTTGTGTCCATAGCCCATCCTGCCCTCGACCCCTTCCCGCAGGCTCCAGCTCCTGCTGGGCTTGGTGTTGGGAGAACGGTTCTCTCTCGAGCAGTGAACCATCCCGGGACCCCTCTTCTCAAGTTATTGGATGTGTTCTTACAATCAGAGCAGTCAGGTACAAGGTCTCAGTCTTCATTAGGCTTCAAAATTGTGAATAACTGGTAAGTTTTATCCCAAGTGGTGTGTGTTTAGCCTTTGCACCACAACAAAACTTCTCTACAGTTTTAGAGACGGGATCTGGTGCTTTTCCTGTTCTGTGATTATCCACAAACAGCTCAGATGCATCTTCTGTCCCGTAGCGAACTCTGCCCACCAGCGCTTACCTTTTTGCTTGCAGGAGCTGCCAGAAAAGTGGAGCAATATAAAGAAGCTGTCGATAGCTGTGAAGCAGCATGTGGCTCCTCTGCAAGCCTCCGAAATGGCAGTTCTGCGCAAGAGCCTGGCGGCGTTTGACGCGGAGCAGCACAGGTTCAGAGAGCGGTTTCGGAAAGAAGCGCCCTTCAGGTGCGGGCAAATCATTCCCTCAGAGAAGCCCCGAGGGGGGAAAAAAAGGCTTTATGGGATCATTCCGAGTGTCCTGAGGACGTACTCTGGAGCCCTTGCACACATTTCCTGCCCCCCGAGGGCCCTGTGGGATCTGTGTGCCTGGGGTTTGTCCCTGGGAGCACTGTCCGGGGGGGGCCGGAGCTGGAACGTGGCCGCTGAGTGTGGGACCTCGCTCCGTGGCGGTGTCACCGTGTGGCTGTACCCTCGAGGTGTACTGCAGACAGTTCAGCTCTGCTTTGTCTCTCAGAGGCACTGCTTGTTGTGTGTTTTCTTTAGAAGTTGTTACAATATCACTTACGAAGAATAAACATTTCTTTCTAGGTTTGACACCAAAAGGCCTTATCAACTGCTGGATGCAAAGCACATTGAGATTAAACAAATGGAGTCAGCCATGACCTCGATTTATGAATCAGCTGGTCTCTTTGAAGTCACGGTGCCAGATTTTAAACAATTGAAGCAGTGCAGAAAGGAGCTGTGTCTTCTCAAAGAGCTCTGGGACACAATCTCCCTGGTGAACACCAGCCTCAATGACTGGCAGACCACCAAATGGGTGGATATTAATGTGGAAAACATGGATCTGGAGTGTAAAAAATTTGCAAGGGAGATTCGGAATTTGGATAAGGAAATGAGGGTGTGGGATGCTTTCATGGGGTTGGACAGCAAGGTGAAGAACATGCTGACGGCCCTGAAAGCTGTGGCAGAACTTCAGAATCCCGCCATTAGGGAAAGACACTGGAATCAACTGATGCAGACGACGGGTGTGAGGTTTGTGATGGAGTCGGACACCATGCTGGCTGATCTCATAAAGCTCAACCTGCATAACTTTGAGGATGAGGTTTGTGACATTGTGGACAAAGCAGTGCGAGAAATGAGTATGGAGAAAGTCCTGAAGGAGCTAAAAATGACTTGGAGCACCATGGAGTTTCAGTATGAGCCTCACCCCCGGACAAACGTCCCTTTGCTGAAGTCAGATGAGGAGCTCATTGAAACTTTAGAAGACAACCAGGTGCAGCTGCAGAATTTAATGACATCCAAATATATTGCTTTCTTCTTGGAGGAGGTATCCTCATGGCAGAGGAAGCTCTCCACCGCAGACTCTGTCATTTCTCTCTGGTTTGAAGTGCAGCGTACGTGGTCTCACCTGGAGAGCATATTCATAGGCTCAGAAGATATACGAGCACAGCTTCCCAAGGTAGGAAACCCCAAATCCTTATTTTCCTGATTGGAAAGTGTTGAAGCAGAGCCTCCGTTATAGAAAACAGGGTTATCTGTAATGACAAGTTCCCCAAAGAGGAACTCCATTGCTTTTTTGGAGGCTCCCTTGGTGCTGTAGGAGTTTCCCTAGAGCTGCCCCGGGATGTTTCTGTGCTGGAGGTTGTGCTTGAGCTCTCCCCTCCACCACTGCTTAGCACACACAGGGTTCCTGGAGACCGAGCTGCCTCCCTGCAGTGCTGCAGGCGTGTTCCCTCCTTCCTCGGAGCGGCTGGGACCAGGAGAGTTGCTCAGACATTGCAAACGGTCAGAGCAGAGCTGGACCAGGCAGCTCGAGCAGCATCCCCTTCCCTGCCCTCAGCGCTGGTATGGGGGGAGCAGCCGTTCTGCTGCTGCAGAAAATGGAACCAAGATGTCATCAGTGACCTCCTTGGGAGTGTCTTCAGCTTCTGGTCTTATTCCTGATTCCCTTGATTATTAAGAAAATCTTCCGAGTTGGTTCCTGGCCCTGCTGGACCTCTCTCAGCCATGCTGAGGAGTCCAGGCATGAACTGCAGTTGCCTGCATCACCGACACCCCCATCCTTGTAGAGCATCACTGACAGCACTGCCAGGGGACTGACCCCCAAGAGGGGACATGCACAGCCCAGTGACCCCTGGACAATGCACCACCATATCTTCTGGGCTGGGCACGCTGGGGCACCCCTTCATTCTGGGCTGCTTGGACTGGTCCTCTGCTTTGGAGAGAGCTGGGCACAGCTTGCTCCCTGGGCAATAGGTGGTGCTGATACCCAGTGCCCTGAGGGCTGTACCCTATGCCAGCAGCTGTTCATGAGCAGAAGCTCTCTGATGGCACGTGTGAAATCCCATCATGGTTTAAATCTACATGTTCTGAGCAGCTGCCTGCATCTCAGTGCCTGTCTGAGATGGCAGGGGTCAGCAGCCTCTCCCCTTCCCGAGGAGGCTCACAGCCTCTGGAGGCTGAACCCCCTCGGGGTGCAGGCAGGGCTGGAGGGGGTGCAGGGAGAACATTGAAAGGGGAATTCAGTCCCATGAAGGTTGGTCCAAGGCACTGGCTTCTGCAGGGATGACTTTATCCACAGCCCCTTTGGGATGCAGTGACAGGAAGGCAAGTGCCCGCCTGGAGACTTGTTTCAGGAGTGTGGGTGGAAGAGCCCTTCTGCAATGGTGGCGAGGTCCCTCTGGGCCCTGGAGAGAAGACTCTGCAGAATCTCTCCCCTCAGCCCAAAGCCAGCACCCAGAGGATGGGATCTTTTAGCACAAAGGGAGCGTTTTACTGTGAATGTGTTCTTTGTATTGCTTTTTAGGACTCCAAACGCTTTGAAGGGATTGATGTGGATTTTAAAGAACTGGCCTATGAAGCTCACAAAACTCCCAATGTGGTTGAGGCCACCAATAAACCAGGTCTGCCCCAACAACTGGAGGACATTCAGAGTAGGTAGGTAGAACTTCAGTCCCAGGATTTTGACAGGGACTCTGAGAAGTTTGTTTAACCTGTGCTCTGAGGCTTTCTTACTCAGCTGGGCATCCTCTGTATTCACAGCTTTTTGGATCTTTCTCAAGTCTTTTTATTTGTGATCTGTCACCCTGGAGCCCCCAGAGTGGGGTCTGGCTTTGTGTGCGTGCAAACTGTCATCCCAGGTAGTGATTTGCACAGGTACAGAGCCGGGCATCCAGCTGGTTTTAAGGACACGTGGCCTCACTGCCACTCTAGATACTATGTCTATACTATGTCTTAAATACCTATTTAGCAGTCCAAGCAGGGATATCTGCAGCAGAGCCGAGCCCATGTTCTTTAATTTCTGAAATTATCTCTGTGCACATACCCTTGACACAGGGTCTTTCCCTGAGAAAAACCTCAGCATCCTGAAATGGATACACTTGTCACAGAACGTATGAGCCAGTCCACCTGGAACACGCTTCAAAGTTAATGTGATAGCTGTTGTGACAGTAATAACTATCCCTTTAAGATGAAGATTTTATTTTCTTTTTTGATCAGATAAGGGCCATGTTCCTCACAGAGGACTAGCTGCGTGTTATTTATGAACTGTGTAAGCTGAGCAGCAGTTTGGCAGGTAAACACTGACAGATTCATTTTAGATGGGAGCAAACAAGTTTCCTTTCAGGCTTCACAAACACAAAAAGCTGAGTAGGTTTGAATCAGACTTTTAAATGTGACTTATTACTGTAAAAGCAGTTGCGGGAACTTCCATCCTGGTGTGAAGTCACCTGTGGCAGTTCAGAGCTTGTCTAAAGCAGTAGGTCAGACTCCAAACCCTTTCTGGCCTCTTCTTCCACCTGTGTTTCTGCTTTTTTTATGAGGCTTCTCTGACTCTTGGGCTGTTTGACTCTTGGGAAGTAGAGATCTGTGAGTTGGCATTTCCCCGTAGCGTGGAACATGAAAGGGCATTTCCCAGTCATAACTGCTTTGTCTCCCCAGGTTGTCTCTGTGCGAGAAGGCTTTGACTGAGTATTTGGACACGAAGAGGTTGGCCTTTCCCAGATTTTACTTCATTTCTTCTGCAGATTTACTGGATATTCTGTCTAATGGCACCAACCCACAGCTGGTAAGCCTTGTACGTAGCGTTTCCCAGCTGTCAGTAATGTCGCAGGGGGAGATGCTGTCTTGGGACTCTCCTGTAGCTCATCCTTCCTGCAGTGCTTTGTCTCCCACCCTCACTGGGCCATCATCTGTCATCTTTGAAAGGCAACATGTGGACTCTGTGTTGTCTGATCTAACCCTGATGGTGCTTCCAGATGGTTCTGAAAGCGCTGCACAGAGCAGACCTATGTTTTTGATACTGTAAAAACAGTGAGTTTGTTCCTTCTGGGATACAGTGAGGTGGGAGGAAACCATCTTTCTTGAGGATCTCAAACAAAACGTGTTGCTGACCTTGGATCCCCAGCCTGGGATGCCACCAAACTGCATCTGCTATGGGAAGAGCCACAGACTGGCAATTCAAATGTGGAAATGTTGACAACTGGCTTCGAGAGTTCCATTTTTTTAGGCAGAAGAGGTATTTGCTCATCAGGAGCTTCTTCCTTCCTCCATGCAAAGGTGTTTGGGATGTCCTGATTATAGGGGAGAGAAGAACAGCCTGAGAGAGGGAGGACAGTGGCCATAGCCAAGGCAAGCAAGGAGATCTCCTGGATTGACACCCATCCCTGCGTGGCTCAGGGGCCAGGCTGGGTGTCTGACCTGCCCTGGGCTTCTGTGCCATCTAACTGAGGAGGCTTCTTCCCCCCAGGCTGGGTTTGTGGGGATGGTGCCTGAATGCCAGGTGTGGGGAAACCACTCCAAATACCCCATTTCTCCTGTTGGCTTTGGGTCTCTGGGTCATCCTGTGGAGGAGCTTGTAGGAACTTTCCTATTTTAGGAAATAGCTCTGGTGTGTGCTCTTCCCCTCATTGCCCTGAGGAGCACGGACACCTCCTGTCCCTGATGGGCAGAGCTGAGAGGATTCAGCCCTGCAGCTGTTTCTCCAGGCAGAGCATGGCAGAGCTAGGGTCCAGCATTAGTGCTGCGGGAAACCTTGGCTGCTTCGCCTGGCAATGCTGTGCTCTGGCTGGTGCTGTTTGGGATGCATCATTTATCCTGAGATTGGTATGTAACACCAATCAAACTGTTCACAGCAAATGGAGAGCAAGGAATGAATTACTTATTTCATCTTTTAGTAGTGAGTAATCTCATCTTCTCTAAGCTTTTCATCATTTTCAGCATTCGTGTGAGCACACGAATGGAGCAGGTTTGGAAAGGCTGTTGTTTGCCTCTAACCTTTCACACTGCTTATATCTGTTTCTGCTGCTGGCTGATTTCAGACTGCTGAGTATCATAAATACACACTTGATTGATACTTAGAATGGAGAGAAAAAAACCCCAGGAAGCAAAGAAAAGATGCTGTGTTGAAACGCTCCATGGAGTAAGAAGAAATTCCTGGTGTTTTCTGTTATTCAAAACTATTTGCAGTAAAATCAAAGTAAATGTCAAGTGGGATCATACACAGATACGCTCTCAGCCTTTCCACTGTAGTTTCAAAGTCTGATAATTCCTAAAGAAGGATTATATACACAATGATATTATCCTCTTGAACTGGGCATTGAGCTTGTGTGGATGCTGGTGTATTTGGGGCTCCAGGGCTCCAAGCGCTGGCATAAGCCCGAGGCCCCACAGACTGGGCAGAGTCTGGGAATGGATGGTGGGGATTTGTCAGCAGGAACTTCCAGATGTAAGCAAAGGTTGCTATGGTTTACTTAAGATTTGAAAGGAGATATGCTCATTTTATCGTTGTAGCCCCCCTCTAGTGGAGGCTATGGAGATAATCAAGGGCTGGAGCTTCTCTCTGCTGAGGAAAGGCTGAGGGACCTGGGTTTGTTGAGCTGGAGAAGAGCAGACTGAGAGGGGATCTCACTGATGCTGAGCAACAGCTAAAGAGTGGGTGTCAAGAGGATGGGACCAAACTCTTCTCAGTGGTGCCCGGTGACAGGACAAGGGGCAATGGACACAAGCTAGAACATGGGAAATTCCATCTCAACATGAGGAAACTCTTCTTTCCTGTGAGGGTGGCAGAGCCCTGGAGGAGGCTGCCCTGAGAGGTGGTGGAGTCTCCTTCTCTGGAGACATTCAAACCCTGCCTGGATATATTCCTGTGGGACCTGCTCTGGGTCACCCTGCTCCAGTGTGTATGAGAAGATGTGGTGCTACCAGATGTCCAACATGATGCTTTGGGAACATGATTGGGCCTGTGACATGTATGGTGGTCTCTGTTCTGCTTGTCTCTGTTGCTTGATGTAATACATTTTCTTTTGCAGGTGCAACGTCATCTTTCCAAACTCTTCGACAACTTGGCCAAGATGAAATTCCAGCTGGACTCTGAGCAAAAGCCAACCAAGGTTGCCCTGGGAATGTACAGCAGAGAGGAGGAATACGTCAGCTTCAGTGAGCCCTGTGACTGCAGCGGGCAGGTGAGAGGGAAGACCTTGTCCATCAAAACCATCCGGTGGAGTCTGCTCTCCTGCCAGGATATTGTAGAGCTTCACTACTCCTTTACACGTGAGAAAGGCTGGAAGAGGTAGTGTGGGATTTAATTCCTCCTTACACCACAGCCCTTGGTCCCACTCGGGATAGATCCTCCCTGAGGTGCAGCAAAGGTGTCACAGCCCCCAGCGGGAGAAAGGGCTGTGGTCTTTTTCTAACCAGTTTTTTTAATTTGAATTTTTCTAAGGTGTCTTGAAGGTTATTCTTACAGCATGTTACATTATACTTGGCAAGGGAGGGGATGCAGATTAAAAATAGACCCATAGTGCCCATAAAGATAATCCCTAGTACCTGTGCAGGGGTATCTTTTGAAAGAGAAGGGTTTTTTTCCTGTTTTCCAAATCTTCCTTCTTTCATAGGATGAGTCAAAGTACGAAATGTAAGAATCAAGCTGCTGCTCAGCTTATCTGTCCCTGTAGTTGCACCTCTCTCCACAGACTGTTACAGGAAACTAAAGTACATAATGAGCTCCTGAGCTCCCCAGATGGACCTTGCTGCATTTCAACTGTCTTCTCAGTGAAGTGCCTGTGAAATACTAAATTCAGTAGGAATTGTGTTCCCAGGTTCAGCAGCAGCTTTCTCCGGGCAAATTGTGCCCAATGAGCGGTTCTGTCATGGCCTGGAGGTGGAACGGGCCAGACCAAGTTACTCATCCGAGCAGTTCATTTTGGATTCTCCTGTAGCTGGAGTTCAAGAACAATCTGCCTTGGGTTTTTTGGTATCTGGAAACAGATGCTAATCCCGTAGTACCAGAAGTGGCTAAATCCACCCACTCTGAAGGAGACCGTGAGGGTTGTTTAACCTGAGAGCTGAGATGCTTGTCCCATTAGCCATCTTCACTAATTACCAAAGGCACTTAAGAAGAGCAGGTGCTACTGTGATTTAATCTCCTTTCCAGGTTGAGGTCTGGCTGAATCACGTACTGGACAGCATGAGGGCTACAGTGAGAGATGAGATGACAGAAGCTGTCACAGCTTATGAGGAGAAGCCAAGGGAGCAATGGCTCTTTGACTACCCTGCCCAGGTATCTGCCACTGCTCCTCATCCTCACTCAGGCTGGCACATGGGGAAGGCAGCTCTTGCCTTCCCCTTCAGTCCTGCCCTTCCCTTCCTTCAGTAGTGGCCTCCAGCAGATGGGGGACGTTTCTGGCCTCCTCTGTGCTGTCCAGGAGAGGGAAAGGATGAGTTGTCCTTTATTTTGGCAGCCTCCTGGTGGAGTTTCCAGGTTGAGCTCCGTGCTCCGAGTGGGGTCACAGGGAGGGTAGGCTCTGGGTTGGGATATGGAGCACGGGGCTGGGGCAGTGCCTGCTGCACCCGTGGGTCACAGCAGGTCTGTGCACCCAGGGGAGCCAGAGGAGCATCAGGAAAGCAAAGCATTGAGGCCTCATGAGAGAAAAGAGCCCCTCAGGTGCACCTCTGACAGCCTCCTGGTCTCCTCCTCCTCTGCTGTGTCAGGCATGTGAAAGGTGCTCATTTACTAATAAGTAGCTGGTAAATGTGTCTGCCACTGATATGATATTTTAAATGAAAGTCACAGAGCAGATCCCCGTTGTCCTCTCTGCTGTGACTACTGTATGACAAAACACTTAATTTCATGTCATGGATACTTCATCCTTGGTCTCCCTGTGGATCAGACACTCTTGAACATAAGGAAGCCCTGGTGTTTTCCCTGATACTGAACCAGCATGTTTCCCCAGGTGGCTCTATCCTGCACCCAGATCTGGTGGACAACTGAGGTTGGCATAGCCTTTGCCAGGGTGGAGGAAGGCTACGAGAACGCCATGAAGGAATATCACAAGAAGCAAGTGACCCAGCTGAACACCCTTGTTACCATGCTGATTGGGCCACTCTCCAAGGGTGACAGGCAGAAAATCATGACCATTTGCACCATTGATGTGCACGCTCGGGACGTGGTGGCAAAGATGATAGCGCAGAAGGTTTGTGTTGGCAGCTCAGAACAGTCCTGTGTTGGGTGGAGTGGGGGGTTCAGGAGTGATGGGGCAAGATGGTTGTTGCCTGTCCCAGTGGGAGGTCCATGGCTGAATTTACTTCTGCAATGTTTGCAGTGGGGAGGCAGAAGACCCCCATGAGCCTGCAGTGCTGTTCTGTGTCGTGGCCCTGCAGCACTCTTTTTATGCTGCTCTTTCTCTTGGGTATTCACTTTTTCCTCTCCCACTAACGAGGTTACTAACTTGGCTCCTGCCCTCTGCAGCTGGGTGCCGGGGAGGTGACATTTCTCACCACATCACAGGGAGGTGACCTTCCTCCCCACACCTGCCTTTGCACTGAGGACCGGTCCATCCCCGATGAAGGCTTCATCGCAGTCACCATTTTGGCAGCTGAGCTGGGCCCGGCACTGACCTTCCCGTGATGTGTTGCAGGTGGACAATGCCCAGGCGTTCATCTGGCTGTCACAGCTCCGGCACAGGTGGTCGGATGAGGAGCGGCACTGCTTCGCCAACATCTGCGACGCCCAGTTCCTCTACTCCTACGAATACCTTGGCAACACCGCTCGGCTGGTGATCACTCCTCTCACCGACAGGTAGGTCCCTGGGAAACACCACCCTGGCCGGGCTCTGCCACGCTCCCGAGAGAGCTGCCAACCAGCTGGATTTAGTTTGGACACCTGCGTCCCTCTTGTTCTTTCTGCCTGTCCCAGCAATCTGGTGGCAGTGCTGGTTTGTGATTTGTGGTGGTACCCTCTGGGGTATCTGTACCTTAGATCCCAGGGTGGGATTCATCTCCCTTGTGGGTGCTGCCTGTGCACGAGAGCTGGTGAGTCTCGAAAGCTGCAATCCCAGCTTCAAGTAGACATTTGCCACTTGAGTCAGTAGTCTCAATGGGGACAGTAGGGTGACTTAAAATGCTCTGCATTGTTCCACCTCACTCCCAGCTGCCAACTCAGGAGTGTGCAAGTCTTCTATGGACCCCATGTCCTACCTTTCCACCCTATGTGACCTTTCAGATGGCTGTAGTCACCTGTATTAGTCATCTGAGCCCAAGCCCCCGGGCAGTATCAGGTTTTGTTGGCTGTAGTGACCTCAGCTCTGTGGCTCATACAGAGAGTATAGACACCCATAGGTGTGCACCTCCCTGGTGTCCATCATTGGCATGATGGAGAAGCTTTGGGGCTTGCTGCAGCATTGAGTGGGGATCATAGACCATCTGAGCAGGTTTCTGTCAGTGATGGGGAGTGGGATCCTTTGGGCTGAAGAGCACTAGGAGGAAGAAGGACATTCAGAAAAGCTGACCTTTTCTCATGCTGTCTGGAGGGATGTGCCCAGTATCAATCAGTGGTCTGAGGATCCAAAGAAAGCACAACTGAGACCTGAAGAGGTTGGGTAGACCCTGGGGAAAAGCGAGTATCTCTCAGAGAAAACAGGTGGTCAGGGTGGTAATTAATGCCCAAGAGGACTTCCAGTGTAGACATGCACCTGCTCATGTACAGCTTCTCAGAAGAAGGGCTCCTAGTGCCACTTCTCTGCAGCCCAACAGTCACCTGTTGGACCAAATCTCAGTCTCTTGCCTTTTTTCCTTCATCCTTTGCTGTGGAAGATGCTACATCACCCTGACCCAGTCGCTTCACCTCACCATGAGCGGAGCACCTGCGGGCCCGGCGGGCACCGGCAAGACGGAGACTACGAAAGACTTGGGGCGAGCCCTGGGCATCATGGTGTACGTGTTCAACTGCTCCGAGCAGATGGACTACAAGGTACTGTTCCCCCCTCGGCCATGGTGCCATACATGGACTAGGAGTGCTTGGGGCCCTGTGAAGCCTGAGGGGTGAGAGTAATCCAGCTGAGATCACCGTGATCCATCACCTCTCCTCAAATCTCCACTACCATCATCTCTCCTCAAATCTCCACTACCTTCTCCTCCTGCTGGGCACCTTCTTCTCCTCCTGCTGGGCACCTTCTTCTCCTCCAGCTGGGCACCTTCTTCTTCATTTGCTGGACACTACCTTCTTCTCCTTTTGCTGGGCACCACCTTCTCCATTTGCTGAACACTACCTTTTTCTCCTCCCTTTTCTTTATGAAGACTTGTGCAAGGTTCTTCAGGAGGCAGAGACCCCAACTGTCTCTCTCTGCCTCGTTATGCCTTTCTGGAGTTAGATTCCATGTGAAATACTTCAAAAATGTTGGCCCGTTCCATTGAGACAGGAGAGGCTGTGCTGATACTTTGGCCCAGGTTTCTTGATGGTGTGCTCATGGGCTGACAGCCCTGGTGCAGGAAGGGACCGGTCCTGGTTCTCTCAGGACCCACTCCCAGAATAAGGCCAAACCCTGTGGAACCTTTGGCCTCTGCAGAGCCAGGCTGAGCCCGGTACGGTGCAGTGATTTCGGTAGCCTTGGATCATATTTTATTCAGGTGATGGGCACCCCCAGGAAGCAGGGCCGTCAGTAACTCAGCACAGGTGACCTTTAAATGAAACTAGTGCACAGATATATCCAGAAAGTGCAATTAGCAAATCAAGTGGCAAACTGTGCAGAGCTATAAATATTATAATTGAGTTGTGCCTGCTGTTTCCATGCACTTTTCTAAATACCCACAATAGACTGTAAATTGCTATAAATAAACAGGCTGGGAAATAAAATCAATTTTTTGCAGGAGTTGATTGTATTTGTGATTTTTTTTACTCTTGTAATTTTATTTATTTTTTTTCCAGTCTTGTGGGAATATTTACAAAGGCCTTTCCCAGACAGGAGCCTGGGGCTGTTTTGATGAATTTAACAGGATCTCAGTTGAGGTGCTTTCTGTGGTGGCTGTACAGGTAAGTGGAGAAATGTGAGCAAATAAGGTAGAGCTGCAGCTTCTGGAGCGAGGGCGAAGACGGGAAGCGCGTGTTGCCGGTTGCAGTTCTGTGTGTAGGCAGGTGGGGGGTTACATCCCAAGATTACTCACATCAACATCACAGCACTGACAACATAGCAGTGATGTGCTGCAAACGTTCTTGTCACTTCTTTTCTTCCCCCAGTTACAGCATTTGTGTTGAGGCAACTCTTTATAGCACCTTTTCCCAGATCAGTGTGTGCTGCAGCTCCGTTCCTGTTCCTACGGAGGAAAACACACGTGTCGTTAATAGTTTGTGAGATAATTGCAGGGTGTCATTTAAGGAGAGGAGCTGCCTTGACTCATGGCTGCTGAGCCATGTCGAGAGGAACTTTCATGGAGGGGAAGGTGGGTATTTGGGGCAGATCCGTGGCCCACTGGGCTTCTGGGGGTTGCTTATTGCCCCCCCATGAGGCACAGGGTGTGTGTCATAGTCAGCCAATAGGAATATGTTCAAGATTAGTTTTTTTAACACTTACCTGTCACCAAGATGGTGCAGTCTTCTCCCTTCTCTTTTCCTGTGGCTGTAGATTTAATTCCCGTGTCTGTAAGGAGAGTTCTGTGGAATGGCCATGGAGGGCATTCCCGGCCACGTGGCATAATTCCCAGGAGGATCCCATGGGTGCAATGGGTGCTGCCAAGCATGGGGTGACACTTGGGATGGGGAACCTGGGGCAGGTCTGCAGCCCTGGCTGACGTCTGGCCGAGGCTGTCCCGGCAGCGTGGGATGAAAGCCAGGAGAGAGCTGTCAGAGCTGTGCCAGCTGCACAGGGGGTGCTCCCTGCACAATTTCTTGACTCCTCCAAAGTTTCACTGCTCAGGGCATGCGATTGGTGAGTCCTGTCCTTGGAGATGGGCTGGAGAGGAGCCTGCCCTCCCCACTGAGCTGAGAGCCCTCTTCTCTGCTGCTCATGGATAGTCTGGCACTTTGCCACCTCATTCCCCCATGAGGAAATCTGGAAGTATTTTTCCCGGGGTAAGGGGCTGCAGGAAGGAGAGATGCTCCCTGCCCTGCAGGGGGGTGAGAGGGGGGCACCCTAGGGAATGCTGCAGGTGTGGACCCCCCTCCGGTGGGGGCTGAAAATGGGGCAGTGGGATGAGAGCAGCCCCTCCTACCCCTTCTGGCCCTTGCTTTGAAGGAGAGCTGGGGCTGGATGTTGTCCAGATCCTAGATCTTCCCGGTGTCCTGTGAAAATGCCAGATGAATCTGGCTGCCGGGGAGTGCTGAGCGGAAGGTGGGTGCTCAGCTGCACTGTCCCCACTGAGACAGCTCCACATGGGCAGAAATGAAAGTTTTAAGCCTTAAGGAACTTCACTGCTGAAAGTTGAGGTGCCAAAGTATCTAAGTTCTGCAACCAAGTGTCAGCTGAGTGCAGGTTTTGGGATCCCAGTGTCTGACTGAGCTGCTGAACTCTTCCTAGACCCCCTTTTGGGCTTGGTGTTGCAGAAAGAAAAACCTAGAGCCCTGAAGTTCCTACACTTTTGTAAATGTTTTGGTGAAAGATGTTCTGAACCCCTTCGTAAACTCCACGTTTTTCTCATCTCTCTTTCACTCATAATTGGTACCTTATGCGATACCCCAGAGAGGCCCCAGGCGGGAACATGTCTTGTTCCTTCTCAGGTTCTCTTCCACCAGGTTCTAAGTTTAAAGTTGTCAATTGAAAAAAAAAAGTCTTTGAGGATCTTAAAATAAAAAAGGAGGCTGAACAAAAGGAGCCCAGATATGACTCAAGTGCTAATGATTCCCTCGCTCCTGGCTGGAGCGAAGCATCTGAAGGAAGCGTTGGGGCTGTCATTCCATCATCACGTCTCCCGGCTGCTATTAGCGGTGTAACCATGGTGATGGTTAATTGGCTGTCTTAGTCATGCAGCTAATGTCGATACGGTTCCTCACAAAGCAAAATTCGATTAATTGCTTAACTGTAAGATGGCAAACAGCAGTGAGGTCAGAGCAGTGAATGCAGAGGGGTTTGTCCCTCACTGAAGTGCCGTTTGCAAGAAGGTGATGGAGCTTTAATAAACTTGCTCTCTTTGGAAGGTGAGGGGTGGGAACAGAGATGCAACCAGGCAAATACAAACCACGATGCAATATTAGTGAGTGAAGGTGTCAGGGGACGTCTTACAGTCTCTGCCTTCTGGTTGTGGTTTTAAATTAAGCATCTGATGTCCCAAAATCTTAAAAAGCAGGATCAAGTGATCAGTTTGCAATTGAGCTGAAGCCACGTTTATTGGGAAATGCTGTGTGTTGTATGGGGAGCGGTGGTGATGGGGAGCGGTGGTGCCCAGTCTGTTCAGCTCTCTTTTCTGCTTTGTCAGGGTTTGATTATGATGGGATTTGTTGTTTCTGAACAGATTTACTCCAAACAGTCTGTAAAACTTTACGTGGTCAGTAGGAAATGCCAGCAGAGCAGTGAAGAGGCCCAGTGCCATGGGGCTAAGGGAGGGAGGGCAGCACTGCTGGCTGGTGTATTTTTCTTCTCTGAACTCCGATGCCATAACACTGTCTCGGTTCCTAGGTGAAGAGCGTGCAGGATGCGATTCGGGAGAAGAAGAAATCCTTCAATTTTCTTGGAGAAGACATTAACTTAGTTCCCTCAGTGGGCATTTTCATCACCATGAACCCTGGCTATGCAGGGCGAACCGAGCTACCTGAGAATTTAAAAGCTCTCTTCAGGTGAGTCCCGAGTTTGGGATATGTGTTATAAGACTGGCAGAAACTGTCTTTTGGAACATCCAGGCTTGACTTCGTTTCCTTGGGAATTGCAGATAGAGATCCCCTTGTGCGAGGGTCCTGGGAAGGCAGAGGAGCAATGTCCCGTGCGGTGGGAAAGGCAGTGCGTGACCTGCCTCACGGGAGACCTGGAGGATAAAGCTGCGAATCCTCTGCCCCTGGGACCTCTAGTAAAGAATTATCTCTTCTGCCACCTTTTCTTGCCTGTCTTTCTAGGCCGTGCGCAATGGTTGTGCCGGACTTCGAGCTGATCTGTGAGATTATGTTGGTGGCCGAGGGATTCATCGAGGCCCGGGCATTAGCCAGGAAGTTCATCACTCTGTACCGGCTCTGCAAAGAGCTCCTCTCCAAGCAGGTGAGCCCCTTCTGTTCCTGGGGGGGACAGTGAAGCCTCTGGATCTCCCTCAGCCACTCACCTCCATGGCTGCAGCTTCACAGCTTTTAGAATGACTGCATTTGCGCTCGCTGCTGGTGAAGAGAAGATTTGTGATCATTGAAGCAATGAAATGTTGGAACTGCTTTCTTGGGGGATCTGCAGGGACAAAAGCTTTTGATCAGCAATGTTAGTGGGAGGGATTTTTCGCTGGGCTCAAATGACACCGTGTCTGGGGTAGTATTCAGTGACCCTTTGCTCCTCCATCTCCGGGTTCCTGTTGACTCCCCGCCTGCAGGGAGTTTGTGGTGTCCGTCCCTCTCTAAATTCATCCAAACAGTTCCCTCTTGTGTCAGGTGTTGACTAAGTAGGGTTACTTCCAGTGCAAAGCCCTAATTAATCAGATTTTCCTTGTCATCATTTGCATAGATCAAAGCTGGGTGCAGAGAGAAGCTGAATCAGGACTCCAGATGCAAAACCTGATCTCGGCACCTGCTCAGGCACGAGCCTGGGTGGGAAGTGCCTGGTCACAGAAACTTTGTGCCGTGTCTTGGAGGCCTCGTTGGGATGTGTGGCCTCCCCTGCAGAGCAGTCTGCTCTCGAGCTGCGCTTTGCAGGCTGTTAACAGAGCAGAAATACAAAGACTTGTTTGTTGGCTTGAGAGTTCCTCTCCTGCCTTATTGTTGTTCTTTTTCAGTAGTCTTTGCTGGCCCCCTCTTGAGGAACTGCCTCTGGGACCAGATGTGCCTGGGGACCTTGTGATGGGCAGGATGGAGAAACTTGGGTGTCTGGGGCCTCGTAACAGACTAACAACCCTTTTGCCTTGATAGCTCCTGCAGATCCAGGGGTCCAGCTGGCCTTGCTTTAGCTGCTCTATGATTTAGATGAAACAAATTGCTTAGGTCTCTGGGGTGCAAGTCCTGCTGCTGTCTCACTGCCAGCTCTGAGCCCATGCCATGGTAGGAACAGCTGATGATTTAACTCTTTAATCCTGTCCCTGATGGGAATCTCACCTACTGAAATGGAAATGAGGGAATTAAGGGATCAGAGCATCTCTCTGATGAGGAAAGGCTCATAGAGCTGGGGCTCTTTAGCCTGGAGAAGAGAACCTCACCTATGTTTACAAGTATTTAAAGGGTGGGTTGAGGGAAGATGTTGGAGCCGGAATCTTTTCAGTGGTTTCCAGTGACAGGACGAGGGGCAATGGAACATGGGAAGTTCCATTACAATCTGAAGAAGAACTTCTTTGGGGGGAGGGTGGCAGAGCCCTGGCAGAGGCTGCCCAGGGAGGGTGTGGAGTCCCCTTCTCTGGAGATTTCCAAACCCTGTCTGGATGCCCCTGAGTGATGTGCTCTGGGCATCCCTGCTTTGTCAGGGGAGTTGGACTGGATGGTCTCTAGAGTTCCCTTCCAACTCATGAAACTCATCCCTTCTTTTTTTGTTTCGATTTCTCCCCACACAGGATCACTACGACTGGGGTTTGCGTGCAATCAAGTCCGTGCTCGTTGTTGCCGGCTCCCTCAAACGAGCTGACCCAGAGAGACCCGAAGACCAGGTTCTAATGCGCTCGCTTCGTGACTTTAACATCCCCAAGATTGTGACGGATGATGTCCCAGTGTTTATGGGGCTCATTGGGGATCTTTTCCCTGCTCTGGACGTGCCTCGGAAGCGTGACCCGAGTTTTGAGTCCTTTGTGCGGCAGGCGGTGCTGGACCTCCGGCTGCAGGCTGAGGACAACTTTGTGCTCAAAGTAAGACCAAGTGACTTTCTGCTGTACCTACATCACCACCACCACACTGGGTTTGCTCAACTGTCTTCACCTCTACAAAGAGGGCTCTCCACAATATTCTCACCGCAGGCAGACCTTGATGGAGAATGGGATCGGCTGTGCTGCTCTGGTGCAGTTGCACTGGCTCCTAAAGCCCGCACTGCCTCAGCCCCGGAGTTTACAAAGGGCCAACTCTTGTAGGCCCATGAAAGTGCAGCCCTTGGAGAGCAGAGCCTCATCAGCCGATGGCTGTCAGATGTAAAAGGTGCTGGAGGTTTGTCTGCAGGCTGAGGATCTCACCCAGCATGATTAGAGTGGGCAAACCAAACTTAGTGTCAAATCCGTTTGTGTGTCTGGGCCATATCTTTCTAAATAAGAGGCCCAATAAGAGCTATTTTGTAGATCTGAGCTTCAGTTTGGCATCTTTGGCTCTAATTTGAGAGTGTTTTTTCCCAGGTGGTGCAGCTGGAGGAGCTGCTGATGGTCCGGCACTCTGTCTTTGTGGTGGGTAACGCAGGCACGGGAAAGTCTCAGGTGATGAGATCCCTCAACAAGACTTACCAGATAATGAAGCGACGTCCTGTCTGGACAGACCTCAATCCCAAGGCAGTCACCAATGATGAACTTTTTGGCATCATCAACCCAGCAACAAGAGAATGGAAAGATGGTAAATGTCTTTTCATTACTTAATCTGCAGATACAGATGGATAAGTTTGATGGATAATTATGATGTCCATTAATAGCAATACATACCAGTTCCTAAACTGGGGAGGCAGTTTTTTGGAGTTGGCTGGACTGGTGATCACAGAATCACAGAATGCTATGGGGTTGGAAGGGACCTCTGGAGATGGCCCAGTCCAACCTCCTGCCAGAGCAGGTCCACTCAGAGAGGTGCCACAGGACCAGGTGGGGTTTGAATGTCCCCAGAGAAGGAGACTCTACCACCTCTCTGGTCAGCCTCTGCCAGGGCTCTGCCACCCTCACAGGAAAGAAGCTCCTCCTTGTGTTTAGATGGAAATTGTTATGTTCAAGTTTTTGCCCATTCTCTCTTGTCCTGTCACTGCGCACCACTGGCCCCATCCTCCCTTTAAGTATTTGTAGGCATCCTGTTGTCCACCAGGACTCTTGGGTAAATGGCAGAGAGTTCCTTCCTGCCCTGTGGTGTGCACTGGGCTCCCCAGAAATACCCCGTCCCCCTGTTCCTGTGCACACTCAGGAGCCTTACAGTGGTGTTTTCCCATTTAATAGCGCTGCCCGATCTCTGGAGCACACCAACATTTGCCAGTCTGTTGATCCTGATTGCTCCTGAGGAAAATAAGATGAGCATTTAGAACTTGCTGAAAGATTACCGAAATCTGGAGTGAAAATGTTTGGTTGTGACTAATAGGTGAAGGCAGCTTTGATTTACGTGTGTGGCTGGGCTGGGAGGCGTGGGGGAGGGAAGGGGAGACATTGCCATAAATCATCCTGAGCCAGGAGATGAGCTGCCACCCACCTCCTCTGGCTGCCACCATGGACCCCTCCGTCACCCCCTTCTTTGCTCCACAGCCAGGGTTAACTTCTTTTTAATTGTAATTAGGGACCCTAAATCAAAGTGACAGAGGGAGGTGTGGGATCCAGCCTGAGCTCTGCAGCAGTGGCCGCAGAGCGGGGGTGGCAGGTGGCATGGAGCAGCGGGAGGGACATCTTACAGGTAGCTCTCTGGTGGCTTCTGGCCTGTGACGTTTCAAGGGAACTGGTGAAACTCCTCCCTTGGGTTTCAAGGCAGATGTTTTTACTTTAACCATTTCTGAAAATGTTATTTTTTGTTGACAAAGACCAGCAAGGAATTTGTCACTGAAGCCGAACAAGAGACCATCTTGTCTTAGGGATCAGCCCCTTCTTTTCCTCTTCTCGTTTCTATCCTGTCACTCCTTTCTTATCAGGAGCTGAAAAGGTTGTACATATTGGGCGGTAAAAGGTCCCACGAAGGACCTACAAGTGTTTGTTGTAGAACCAAACCCTTCTTTTAAATCCCCAGAGGGCTCAGGGGTGGATGCACAAGGTTAGGAGAGAGCCCTTTTCTCTGCGCTGCAGTCATGGGGTGTGAGGGAAGCAGTGATGCTCTGAGACAGGGGCTGTTGCTGGCACTCACGGTGTTGGGGTGGTGTCCAAGGCACGTGTCCGACGTGACATGGGGCAGAGCCAGCACAGGGATATTTTTTTTCACCCAGTCTCAGAATTGGGTACCTGTTTCAGGTGAGCTCTTCTGCATTTGCCGTGCACAAGGTTCACTCACATAATGCCACTGTCTCTTCCTGACCTGGACCACTAAGGAATAGCTTGTCCTGGAGGGAAAAAAAAAAAGTATGCCTTTTTTTAATGTTAGTCTGATGTTTTTTCATGAAGAGCAGTGTCTCCCTAGGTATTTTCACATGTAGAGGGGAGTGGTAGTTTTGTGGAGGTTTCATTTGCTCTGCAGTGCTGCTGCTCTCTTCCTGCTCTTCTTAACATTCATTATTTACTCCCCTCGAGACACTGTATCCTCTCTGTCTCCTTGATTTTACTGACATTTTGTTCTGTCATTCAGTGTCATTCACTGCTTGTTCTCCCCTCAATCTCACTAAAGCCATGACCTAGCGTTTAATGCATCTTGATTTCCCTGATATACTTCAAGCCACAAAAAACATTTATAAGAATTTCCATGGCATATTCAGGTGGTTTTCTCTGCATTATGTAATCCGTGCCTTGTTTTGCCCCGAGTGTCTGCTCTTCGCTTTTCTTTCCCTCATGATTCTGGGTGGGAATGAAGCTTGTGCTTGGTCTGCACTCATTTTCAGTGGTGGTAACTTATAGTGGTATTTTTCTTCAAAGCAGACTAGACCCATAGTGTGATATAGTAATATTTATGTAGATATGCATAGAGATGTAAATGCTTAAGAGGAAAGCATTAAGATAATTTTTAATAAGTTGCTGGAAAAATCATTTACAGCAGGTGGCAACTTCAGTGTTCACCAACATATTCCTGTCACCCTCCCAGGACTGTTCTCATCAATCATGCGAGAGCTGGCCAACATCACACATGATGGACCCAAGTGGATGGTACTAGATGGAGATATTGATCCGATGTGGATTGAGTCTCTTAATACTGTGATGGATGATAATAAGGTAATGGATAGATGTTGAAGGAGCAGGTAGTCTCTGACTGCAGGGCACGATGCACCCTGGAACTGCAGATGCTGCAGTAACACCTCCTAGAACAGTGCAATTGTGTTTCTTCAGATACACCAGACAATATTGCATAAAGGAAATGGTGCATGAGGGAAATAGCTCAAATCACGTTTTCATTGGAATTTCCCTTTCCTGGAGAGTTGGGCTCATGAATAACCACAGATGTCCTGATGATAACTTCAGGCCCCTAAAAGATAGAGTGGGGTCATAATCCTAGACCTTTCATAATCCTGCACCTTTTCCCCACCCAAAGGGAAAGCTCTTCATTCTGGGTGATGGAAGAGAGAGGGATGTTTCTTCTGTCTGCTACAAATCAGCTGCTGCCCCTGGAGGAACCAGGCTGACAGCAACTGAGCTCTGCAGTGCAAAGTGCTGAACGCTTTTCATTCCTGTTCCCAGGGAAGTTGTCAATCTGTCTGTGGGTCTGTCTGTCTGCCCCATGCAGGTGCTGACCCTGGCAAGCAACGAGAGAATCCCTCTGAACCCAACGATGCGGCTGGTCTTTGAGATCAGCCACCTGCACACAGCCACCCCAGCCACTGTCTCCAGAGCAGGTGAGTCCTGCCCTGAGCTTCACACCGGGATCCAGTGCCGTTAACCACTCTGCTGTTGGCCAGCTTGGTCCCTGTTGAAGGTGCCCAGCCTGGGATCACAGCTGCCTTTGGGGGACAGGGTGGGTTCCTGAAACACAGACACACTGAGGATCCTGATGCCAGATCCCTCTTGTGGAGTGGTCATTGTCATGGAGGTTTGCACAGAGCTCTCTGACTGTTGATGGATGTTCATGGCTTCAGCGTAGCTGAGAGAGTACTCCTGTTGGGCAGAGCCCTGGATGGCTTGAGGAGAGGGGCAGTCCCTGTCCCAAAGAGCTCCTGATCTTCTCAAGAAGTGCATGAAGTATGGGAGAAAGGAATGAAGGTGTCCCCTAGTTTTACGTGGGGAAATGGGGCACAGAGCAATAATGTGACTTAGGCCAGGCCATATTCTGGCCCATTTGGGGCAGCATCATTAAGATGTTCTGGTTTCCTGAGTTGAGTCTCTTCACTATTAATGTTTCTACTCTGCAGCAGGGCAGGAGGAGAGGGGGGTAACGGGGTATCCAGGTGTATTTCACAGTGTTCCAGTTATGTGAAAGTAGCTGAGAAATTCTGCTGGAGGGAAGGAATGGTCTCTGCTATGTCCTTACCATATGTTCTTTCTTGTCCTGGGCCTAAAGGGATCCTGTACATCAACCCATTGGATCTGGGCTGGAATCCCCCAGTGAGCAGCTGGATTGACAGGCGAGAGGTCCAGTCCGAGAGAGCCAACCTGACCATTTTGTTTGATAAGTACCTGCCAGTTTGCCTGGACACCCTCAGAACAAGGTATCATCTGAAGAGCATTTGTATCTCCGCCGGCGAGGGCAGGGGGACCCTCGCTGCTTTCCAGACCAGCTGGGCCGGGGCTGTGCCGTGCATGGCATTGGGTGGCTGGTTTCCTCCTTGTCCCTGAGAGCCTTGAGCATCAGTGACTTCAGCTCAGAGAAGCAAGGAGGCAAGGTGGGGCAGCTGACGTTCCTGCCCAGCCTTTGGTGGTCAGTTCTGGTTTTCATCTGATTTTGATTTGATTGTTCCTGTACTTCTTGGACCAGTTCTGTATCTCTTGGAAAGTAAATCCAGGAGATCCTAAAGTGAAAGCTTTTCAGTGTCCCAATGTGTCAGACTGGACCTGAGTCCACAAGTAATTTTTCAGTAGAGCAGATTTCAAACTGCTGCTGAAGGAAAGTTTTCTGTATGTGTCATGGAAAGTGGACAGATCAGATCCTCTTTTTCCTTCTCCCCCTTCTTCTCCTGACCCTCAGTGAGGGTGGTTGTGGGAGAGGGTAGGATTGTTCTTCAGACAGTCCTCTCTTGAATTTCTTTCCTGATGCATTTGAACAAAATGAAGTCAGTCTGTGTGAACACCCAGCCTGGGCGTATTTCATTGTTGGACACCAATCCAATGAACATAAAGAACTTGGATATTTGGAAGGCCCCGGTGCTTCTTGGCTTGTGTTACCTTCAAAGCTGCCAGAGAAGCTCCATGGTTCTTGCTTATCATCATGGGAGATGGATCTTCATTTAGAATCCATACACCTTCATTTAAAATCAATAAATCAACCAACCAGCATACAACTGAGCACGGGAGTTATCAGCCACAATGGGGATGTGTCAAAAGGGGCTGAATTAGTGAAAGCAGTGGCATTTGGAAGTAGGAGTTGGGCATCTTCCTAGGGAGCCTCTCCCTGGGGACTAAGCTGATGGTAGGAGAGTCCATTGGACATTTTCCACTCTATTTGCTGAACCTTATGTCAGACCATGAAATCCGCAGGATTAGCTACAGACAGCCCTGAGCAGAGTATTTTGGTAGCTTACCTAATTCAAAAATTGTAGAACCAACCTTTCAAATAGCTATAATTACTTTATGGAGGACTTCAGTGCTGCTACAATATTAGTTTGGAATTCTGTAAGTGTAGCTTAAGTGAATGTAAAATGGCAAGATGAAAGGGCTTATTTTATTACTCCTCTATTTGACCGCTTTTGAACTCATCGTGTTCACAGGAAATCATTGCCTTTAGCAAGTCTTCCATTTTACTTCTTTCAAGAGGATCAAAGTTTTAAAATGCTTGAAACTTCTGATTACTGTTATTACTTGTATATGTGCCGGTGGCAGCAGGTCCGAGGGAGAGAATGGGTGTTCCCTCTATTGCTGTACCCAGGACTACGACACGCGCTGCTGACATGGAAAATGCTAGTATTCTGAAAAAGTATTTCTAGACTTCTCTTCCCAGGTTGTGAGCAACTGTGTTGCTGGGCTCAATTATGTTCCCTGTGCTTTCAATTTCCATCCCTTAGATTTAAGAAGATTATTCCCATTCCTGAGCAGAGTATGGTTCAGATGTTGTGCCACCTCCTCGAATGCTTCCTGACGGAGGAGAACAGGCCTCCCAACTGTCCCAAGGAGCTTTATGAACTTTACTTTGTCTTTGCTGCCGTCTGGGCCTTTGGTGGATCGATGTTTCAAGACCAGGTAAGAAGGAAGATGCTGCTTCAGCATCTTTCATACAGGATTTCTTGTTCTTTTGTGGGTTTTTTAAATCCTTTCCATAACCTGGAAAGGTAATGTTGTTTTCCTGGGGCTCTCGTATAACTGATAATAAACTAGAAACCTGAATGCAACAATTGCTTTTGTGAGGGACCTTGTTATCTGGGGTGTAACACCAGAGGAGAAGGGCTGAGGAGTCGGGAGGTGTTTGCTTATGCAGACACATTTCACTGTGGAGAAAAATGAGGTTAATTTATGGAGGGATGTGGATATGCATAATGGGATCAAATTAAGACTGACTTACCAGTACACACATCAGTGGAGCAGCCTTTCAGCCGTCTGACTGCACAGCTCTTGATTCCCAATTGGAAAAGCTGCTGCTGTTTTACAGCTTCCAGCTCTAACAGTAATAATGGCCAAGAAGACAATGGGCTGCGTGACAGAGCCCTGCTGCCGGGGCTCCCTGCCATGGTTTTGTGCCCACATCTGTGGGACAGCTTTCCACCTTCAGTTGGTGTTGCTGTTCCCAGGTTATGGCTGGGAAAGCTGGTGCTTTTTCATACAACTGGTTCAGAGGCAGCGGGAGGAACCCGCAGCACTTGCAGAGGGGTCTAAGAGCCTGTGTGGCACCTGAAGTTCTAGATTTTGAGTAGCAGGTTTTCAGCAAGTGGCACAGGGAGCAATGAGAGTAGCTGCAAAACCTGCTGGTGGAGGTGCAGTTGGTATCTGCTGGAGATGCTCACTCTGGTTCTGCCCGATCTCTGCTGGGAACCTGTTGGGTGGTTGCATCTCCTGGTACCTCATCTTCGGGTCTAAAGCATGTCATCCCAACCTGTAGGTCTTCCCAGTGACAGGGCAGCGCTGTTGAGGGCTTGTTGATCCATATCTGGTCTCTAGTAGGCTCATTTCAAGCTGTGTGTCATCTGGAGTGTGTGGGAGGTCTCTCCATGGACCTGATACTTGGGGTCCTTCCCCAGCTGGGGTGGAGGCACTGCCATTCTCAGCAGCTGCTCAAGTGCTTTCCTCTTGTTGTTTCCATGTTCCTCAATGCTGGACCAACAACATCTGTTGAGCTCCTCACAATTGCTCCATGCCAAGGAGCAGATGCTTTGGAAACTGCTAAACAACCCAGCTCAGGCTCAGCTGATCTGGTGCTGATCTGGTGCCATCATACCTCATGACCATTGAGTGCCCTGTGCAAGTCTAGTTTTCTTGGTCTTTGTGGAGGACTTTACCTTCCATTTTCTCTGTGCCAGCTGGGAAATACTCACAGAATCTCAGAATGATACGGGGTTGGAAGAGATCTCTGGAGATCATCTAGTCCAACCCCCTGACAGAGAAGGTCCACCAGAACTGGACCCAGTGCTCCAGATGGGTCCTCCCCAGGACAGAGCAGAGGGGCAGGATGACCTCCTTCGACCTGCTGCCCACGCTCTAGTTGATGCACCTTATGATGCCATTGCCCTTCTTGGCACATTGCTGGCTCATGGACATCCTAATGCCACCCTTAGTGCTGTCAATGTGGGATGACTTAAAAAACACAAACACAACAAAACCTGGAAAGTCCTTGCTTCAGTGGTCCCTCCTGTAATTGCAGGAGCTGAGAACTCCTCGAGCACATTGATGGATGGACCCTGCATCCCCAGCATCATAGCGGAGCCAGTCCCTGGCATGACAAGGGTCCCTGGGGAGAGGTGGGCTCTAGCTGTGCGGGTGGCAGGAGGAACAGCACTGCCAGGCACAGGGTCCTGCTGGGGGACCTGCTTCGGAGCCAGGAGCGGGCTCACGTTGCTGCCTGGGATGCTCTGCAAATGTCAGGGCTGATAGCGCCAGGATCCGGCAGTCGGAGCGAGGGCAAGCCTGATGAAAAATGATCCAATATAAAGTCTGTTTATTGCTCTCCATTGAAGGTGCCCTTCGTGCTGACCTTTTGGTGCCGAAATGTCAGGAGAAACAGTCTGGAAGGCTTCCCGCTCCTCTGCGATCGTTGGTGGGTAGCGGGGCCCCGTACAGAAACGGATGATAGATTTGCCATTTCCAGGCTCTGAAATTAGTGGAAACCCGTACGGGGTTTTTATGATAAAGGCAGCAGTTTGAGTTCGACACTGTTCTGGCAGAGGAGCCGGGGCTGGAGCGGCTCCCCCTCGCTGCCCGGGGGTCAGACAGCCCACGCTGCAGGGGGTTTGCATCCCCCCCAGGAGGAAGCTTCTCACAGGATGCGCGTCCCGCTGCTGCGCTGCCGTCACCCAGGAGTTATAGCAACAGGAGAGGGGAGAATTGCAGTTATTCTGCAATAGCTCTCTGAATAGCACGAGACTGCACAAACGGGGATTCTAATAACGTGTTTTTCAAATCCTCCGCTTTTCGGGTGGATGGTGGCTCAGGAGACTTTATGGAGAATACTCGGTTCAGTTCAGCTTCAAACCTGGGTCTCCTGGAAGAGGCTCAGTAGCCTGTGGGCAACATGTTGGTCCCACTGGGCTTCTGGCCTGGGAAGGCACATTGAGTGGTGATGGGAGGAGACCCACAAGTGCCCCAGGAAGAAACTCTGCAGCTAAAGCTAAACTATGCATCTGATATTTCACAGACATCTTATCAGCGCTTTTCCCTTCCTTCCCCTGCCCACTTCTCCCCCGGTCTGCGTGGGAGGATGTTCATGGCCTCGTGTCATAGAGGAGACCAGGGGCAGGGGAGGGGACTAAGCTCGTTTTGTAAGTCCTAACCCAGCATCTAAAGCAAAACTGTCACCCAGCTCTTGAGAAAATTCAGGTGCTCCAAAATCTCCATGTGTAGAAACATATAGTGGGGAAAGACAAGAAAGCGGGTGCTTCCAGGGCGAGAGGGCAGTGAGGGACATGGAGACACAGCAGAGCCGAGGGGGACGGCCATGGGACCACTGAATCATTTAGGTTGGAAAAAAACGTTAATATCACAGAGTCCAATCATAAACCAAACAGTGGCAACTCCACCACTAGTCCATGTCCCTCAGCACCACGTCTGCCCAGGGATGGTGACTCCACCACTGCTCTGGGCAGCCTCTTCCAAGGCTTGACAACCCTTTCTGTGAAGAAATTGTTCCCAATATTCATCCTGAACCTCCCCTGGCACAACTTGAGGCCATTTCTTCTTGTCCCATCACCTGTTCCTTGGGAGAAGAGATTGACCCCCCCTGGCTACCCACTCCTTTCAGGAAGGTCTCCCCCCAGCCTTCTCCAGGCTGAACACCCCCAGCTCCCTCAGCCTCTCCTCACAAGACTTGTGCTCCAGACCCCTCACCAGCTCCATTGCCCTTCTCTGGACCCATTCTGCCCCTCAATGTCTTTCTTGGCACAAGGGGCCCAGAACTGGACACAGCCCTTGAGGTGGGGCCTCACCAGTGCCCAGTACAGGGGGACAATCACTGCCCCAGTCCTGACAGGCCCCTCCATGGTGCTTTGGTGCTCTGGTGTCTCAATCCTGCTTCTCCAAAACACTGTGGCTTGAAAAGAGGCCAGAAGACAACAGTTAAGTATTAATAGAGCGCTGTGATTTATGAGAGGCTTTAGTGTGCATCCTCTGACTAACCATGACCACAGATGTAGACGGATGTTGTGTCCTTGTCTGTTGGAAGCAGAAGGCACCAGGAATCAATCAAGCAGCCTGTTTAGTCACAGGCACGTATTTCTCTTTTTCAAATTGATGCATCTATCTAATCTGAGACACAACAAGAGAGATCAACACAGAGGATGAAATATTTAGGTGAATAAATAGGAGTGATGAGGAGAAATGAAGAAAATGAAAAATGAGGCTTAATAATAGGAAAAAGAATAAGATCATTATGCTGGGGAATGTATTTTAGGGCCCAGCCCCACTCTGACACACTGGGTAGGTAACGTTCTCTATCGCTAATGAATTTCTCTCAGTGAACATATTTCCTCCACTTTTTCTCTTCCAGCTTGTGGACTACAGAGTGGAGTTCAGCAAGTGGTGGGTGGCAGAATTCAAGACTATCAAGTTTCCCTCTCAGGGCACAGTCTTTGACTTTTACATTGATCCAGAAACGAAGAAGTTTGAGCCTTGGTCTAAACTTATTCCCTCATTTGAATTTGATCCAGAAATGCCGTTACAGGTAGGTGAGCCCCCCGTGCTTTTTGTCTTGGAGGAATACAGGTGTTTTGGCAACTGTGCGTAGGCATTTCAATGAAATCTCATTAAAGATCAAGCACTTCGTTATAAGGAGGGCATTCTTCATGAGGCACCACTTAATTACCCGTCCCTCTGTACTGTGCTGAGGGCGTGAGGGCACATCCTGCATCCAGCTCCCAAATACGAGTGATGGACAGGAGGGAAGGCTCAGGACCACCCCAGTGTCCCGGGAGCTGGTCTGCCCAGGCTGCAGGATGAGAGAGTAGGATGTGAGACAATGTGGTGACAAAGTCCCCAAGACATCATGTCCTCATTCTGCATGAACGTAGAGATATTTTTATGATTTGGACAAAACCTGAGAGTTTCTGCAGGCAGTGAGTTGTGTTTGCCAGCCCCACTGTTCTTTCCTTTCAGAAGTGCTGTAGCAAGCAGGCAACTTGTAAAAATTGCTCCTGTTTTAGCAAAGTGTGTTTGTGAGGAGGTCCAGATGCTGCTCCCACCATCCAGCTGCCAAGCTGAAACCAAGGTTTCATCTGAACAGACAGTTTGATCTTAACCATTGGCAGCAGCGTGTCCTTCCCTTCCCTGTGCAATCTGGAAACTGGGATCACCTCACTCATTCCTGACTCTCCCAATTCTCCTTCTCCCCAGACCGTGTCTGCGGGGACAGGGCTGGGGACACTCACGGCTTGTTATGTCCCTCTCAGGCCTGCCTGGTGCCCACCGCTGAGACGGTCCGTGTGCGGTACTTCATGGACAGGCTCCTGGAGCGCCAGCGCCCGGTGATGCTGGTGGGCAACGCTGGCACGGGGAAGTCTGTGCTGGTGGGGGACAAGCTCTGCTCACTGGACACGGACACATACGTGGTGAAGAAGGTCCCATTTAACTACTACACCACATCTGCCATGCTGCAGGGTAAGTCCATGGGGGACTATGAAGATGAGGGTCTGGAGTATCTCTCTGCTGAGGAACGGCTGAGAGACCTGGGTTTGTTGAGTTGGAGAGGAGCAAACTGAGAGGGGATCTCATCGATGCTGAGCAATATCTAAAGGGTGGTTGGCAAGAGGATGGGGCCAGACTCTTCTCAGTGGCACCCGGTGACAAGTCAAGGGGTAGCGGGCACAAACTGGGACACAGGAAATTCCATCTCACCATGAGGAAAATCTTTCCTGTGCGGGTGGCAGAGCCCAGGAGGCTGCCCCGAGAGGTGGTGGAGTCTCCTTCTCTGGAGACATTCAAACCCTACCTAAGGTCTCCCCTCAGCCTTCTCTTCTCCAGGCTAAAGAGTTCCAGCTCTTTGAGCCTTTCCTTATCAGGGAGATGCTCCAGTCCCTCCATCATTTTAGTTGCCCTACTCTCTCCAGGAGTGCCCTGTCCCTCTTGAACTGGGGAGCCCAGAACTGGNNGCCACACTCTTCCCTACACAGCCCAGGATGCCATTGGCCTCTTGGCATCAAAATTAAATGTTGGGGTTTTGGGGTGTTTTTTTGACCCCTCCTTGATCAACACCTAGCAGGCAAGAGGAACCACACTTGCTAATTCTGGTTT
Source organism: Scolopax mira (assembly GCA_004320125.1). Classification (NCBI taxonomy): domain Eukaryota; kingdom Metazoa; phylum Chordata; class Aves; order Charadriiformes; family Scolopacidae; genus Scolopax; species Scolopax mira. The sequence continues at coordinate 57,439 of BJBW01004659.1, read as the reverse complement.
GAAGTGGCTGGTTCCTTCGGGTGCTGATTTGAGTGTGATTTGAGGGACATGGACCCTTTGGTGTTATTATGGGATACAGCTTTGAATTAAAACGCTGCCTTCATGAACAAGTCACTCAATCCCCAGTAATTGCATTTCAGTGTGATGAATCTCCTGCATACTTGTTTAACCTCAAAAAGGGCTGATTTTGTATGTTAATTAAGGACTAATTAAATTTAAATTAAATGCTTATTTGAAACACTTAATTTAACTTGCTACCAGAAATTTCAAATATTGCGGGTTTATATTGAAGGAGGAGAGAGACTCCGCTGAGGAAGGATTCATCATTTTTCTCAGCACATCCCATTCCTTTGGGCAGGGGCTGTCTGTGACAGGACCCAGCTGGATGTGGGGGGGTGGGAAGGAGGAGCTGTCTGCGAGGCACCCAGGCAGTGAAAAAAAACAATGGCATTCTAAAAGATCTGTGGTCTGAAAAAAGCAGCATATAAATCTTCCCTAATAATTTCTGCACATGATAATGAACGGCTTAAGTGTATGTTTTCACGAGGAGATTTTTATAAAATTCCCAGTCCCATTAACATTGGCCAGTCTTCCCAGTTACAATGAACCGTTACTTCCCATCCTGCTCTGCAGAACCTCATAGGGCTGTTGACAACCCATAACCATGTAAAGAAGGACAGGGAACTGCTGGAGAGGGGACAGCAGA
>BJBW01004659.1:27697-51795 GCA_004320125.1 Scolopax mira | reverse complement strand
AAAGAAGTTCTTCCTCAGATTGTAATGGAACTTCCCATGGTCCAGCTTGTGCCCGTTGCCCCTCGTCCTATTGCTGGAAACCACTGAAAAGAGTCGGGCTTCATCCTCCTTCAACCCCCCCTTTAGGTAGTTGTAAACATAGATTAGGTCTCTCCTCAGCCTTCTCTTCTCCAGGCTAAAGAGTCACAGCTCTCAGCCTTTCCTCATCAGGGAGATGCTCCAATCCCTCCAGCATCTCTGTTGCCCTACGCTGGACTCTCTCTAGGAGTTCCCTGTCCCTCTTGAACTGGGGAGCCCAGAACTGGATGCAGGATTCCAGTTGCCTCGCCAGTGCAGAGAAGAAGGGGAGAATGACCTCCCTTCATCTACTGACCACACTCTTCCCTACACAGCCAAGGATTCCATTGGCCTCTTGGCCAGAAGGGCACATTGCTGGCTCATGGGTAGTCCACCAGCACTCCCAGATCCTTCTCCTCACTCCACTTTCTTTCTGAAAGGTGGAAGATTTGACTGAAATACAACCTTGAGGACTCAACAGCCAGATGGATAAAACTTGCATTGACAAGGCAAAGGGCAAGGGGTTATCTCTTTTTTGGAGGGTTTTTTTTATGCACAGAATCATCACAGACACAGTGACCCACGGTCACGCATCCTTCACATGTCCCAGATACAGACACTGCAGCTCCCCCATGGAGTGTCCCCATCCCTACTGGGTATGCAGTGGGTTGAGTTGGGCAGGAGCCCAGTAACTGCTGGGAGGAGCAGGGTTTGGGTTTGCAAACGGAGGAAAGAGGAGAATTATTAAGTTTGCAAACCTGTAGTCAGTTTAATGTGTGGATTTTCTTCCCTCTGAGGCTGCCCTATGTGTGTGTCCATCGAGAGCACTACTGCTTTGGTGGCTGGGGGTGTCTTTAGAGTAACTCAGTGATTTGTGGTTGTTAGTGGGGTTTTTTTAAAATCATTTTAGGACCTGAATGGTTTTTTCTCTTCGAGTTGTCAGCTGTTCTCACTAACTTCTTTTTCTTTTCTGAAATAAATAAAATAGCAATTTGGCAGCTGTAATGACAAATGTGAAACCCAAATGATTTGTGCTGTGGGCCAGTGAGCTGAGAGGGACCGCTTTACATTGCTTCTAATGCATTTTGTATTTTATGTATAAATAATTAGATGTTAGGAATAAAAGCTGTCTATTTAATTCGTGCCATTGAAACCCCTGTGTGCTGTTAATAGGCTTAGTTATAGGCAACACCTCTTTGAAATATAATTCTTTTATGCATTTTAATAGAGTTCATGGTAAACATACTGTGATAAGCAGACAGTAACTAATATTTCCTCCAGGCAGAATGCACCTAATTAAAATTAATTGATTAAAAAAAATAATCATCGCCACTAAAATTTCTAAACTCTTTTTCGTTTCTGACAGAGTTCCCATGGTTTGGTGTTGGGATGCAATAAGCCACACGTCTGGGCTGGTGCCTAATCCTGCAGGCTCTTTGCTGCTGAGCCCAGGACCCCCAGCCCGGCCAGGCTGCCTCGGGGACACTCTTTGGGGTATGAATATAAAAAGTTTTGGGAAATCAGGGGTAATGAAGGGCACGTTCTCCAGGGGCCAAGTAGGGGCTGATTCAGCGGTTCGGTTCTAGGTCGCTGTAATAACAGAACCATGGAATCACGGAATTGTTGGAATTGAAAGGAGTCTTCTGGAGATCATCTAGTCCAACTCCTCTGCCAAAGCAGGATTGCCTAACTCTGCATTTCGAGTGCTTCTGCCCTGTTCCAGTGTGCCAGCTGGGGTGAAGTTAGTCCCTCAGGGTCCAGAAAGGGTTTTGTGACGTCTCCACTCCCCACAGGGCCTCCTCTTCTCTACTCCCGAATGTCTGAAGCAACCCCAGGACCTGCTGAAGCTCTACCTGCATGAGTCAAACCGGGTGTACCGGGATAAGATGGTCGAAGACAGGGATTACAGTGCCTTTGATAAAATCCAGCTGGAGATGGTGAAGAAATTCTATGAGGTAAGCATTGAGGTTCATAACTCTGATAGTAACAGACATGCTCACAGGAAAAAAAGTTCCTTGGGAAAGTAAAGTTTGAGCCAAGGTCTGCTCATCTCTTCCTTGCCTGGAGGGTACTAAGTCTCTGTCACCAATATTCTGAGCTTCTGATGTTGTGATACTGGTAAATGATGGACTCCAGAAGGGCACTGGGGAGAGGAGACCCAGGCTCTGTGAATTCATTAAATTCCTTTATTTAAGTGTTTTGAGTCTCATGGCAAAAACAGAAGGGTCAGATAACAGGATCACATGGGGTTGGAAGGCACCTCCGGAGATCATATAGTCCAACCTGCCAGAGCAGGTCCACCCACAGCAGGTTGTACAGGAACGTGCCCAGGTGGATGTCTCCAGAGAAGGAGATTCCAACACCTCTCTGGGCAGCCTCTTCCAGGGCTCTGCCGCCCTCACAGGAAAGAAGTTCTTCCTCAGGTTTAATGGAACTTCTTACATTCAAGTTTGTGCCCATTTCCTCTTGTCCTGTCCCTGGGCACCACTGCGAAAAGACTGGCTCTGTCCTGACAGCCACCCTTTAAGTATTGATAAGCATTGATCAGATCCCCATCTTGATGGGAGCAAAGTGAAATGAAGGCATGAATCCTTAGTGCTTTCCTTTTTTTCTGAAGCATCTTTCCAAGGAAAAGGAAAGATGCTTTGGACCTGTCACTGCTGTGACAGGTTGTGCAGGCAGTGCTTTTGCCTCCCCAGTATCAGTGACCAGGCCACAGCCCAGTGCCATGGCTCTTGCTGCAGGGCTTGGCTGCAGCCACGTTGTCCTACAGTAATGAGTTGAGTTGTTGTGATTTGCAAAAGGTTGTGAGAGCAAAAGGAGTCGGTACTGAGGCTTTTTTCCTTCCCCCCTCTTTCCCTCTTGTCCTTCTTCCCCCTTTTCCAACATGCAGGTGCAGCTCTATGGGCATAAAAAGGCGTTTGAGATGTGGTGTTTTTTCATACACTTGTTATATACATTTATTTATTTATTTTTCTTCAGCAGGACATTGAGGAGACTTTAGAGCAGACCAAGCGAATGAATGTTTATTGCCATTTCGCTAAAGGCATCGGGGAACCTGGCTACAGGCCAGTTCCAACCTGGGAGGAGCTGAACCAGATCCTCGTGGAAGCCTTGGACAACTACAACGAGGTCAATGCGGCCATGAACCTGGTGCTGTTTGAGGATGCCATGTGCCACGTGTAAGGGGATCTTCTGGTTTTATGGTCTCATTATAGCTTTCATCTTCGCCAATTGCTTCCATGGAGTTTCCTTGTGGGTGTAATTATCCTCAGTTAGCTGAGGTGGAGCTGGAGGTGCTCAGAAGCTTCACATGGTGTGTCCAGCACAAATACTGCACTGCTTCTCTATCTTCTAACTTCTTCTTCTGACTACTTCTTGCAGTGCTCTGTTGAGTCCCTAGGGGTGCCGGGGGCTGTGGGATGGAGGGACTGCAGGCTGGTGCTTACTGGGGGCTGTGGGATGGAGGGACTGCAGGCTTATTTTAAAGTCCAGTTGCTGTTAGGTCTTTGGTCCTTTGGCATATGGCACCAACATCTATTGTACGTGACAATCTTCAGGTGCTTTAGTGTCGCCACTTGACAGCCAGCTCCAGAACTAGTTACACTGGGATTTCCCTAAATGTTTTCACAACTGGTTTAGAGCCATGTTTACACAGGCTCTTAGGGGGATTTTTGGAATGTATATAAAGTGAGATTATGTGCATTCAGGCCACTAGTTTAAATGGATTGAGGCATTTAAACTGCTTTGATCCTCTGAAAATCCTGCTTGCATTTTAATGCTTGGAGGTCCGTCTGGATTCCCACTGGAAACTGGACATGAGGGGTTATATGAAAATAGGAAGCCTCCAGTTGGTAATTATGGATGTCTGGGGTGTCCATAGCGAGGGGTACCTCCAGCTCTCAAACACAATTGAAACGCTTGTTGAGAATCCCAGCAGAGACAGACTCATTTCTGGGTGCTGAAATGCAGATCTGGCCTTAGGTCACTTCAGAACATGGATCTGCCCAGTAAATCATACTTTTAACTGATTTTCTATGAAAATATTGTATCAAGAGGCACAGATTTGTGACTGTAAGCCAGGAGGAAGCTGCTGTCTCTCTGCACACAGTGTGTGTGATTCCAGTTCTTGCCTGGACCTCGTAACTTAATACAGTTAACTCTCATGCAAACTAAAAAAATGATATATAAAGTGCTACTCTTTTTAATGAGCTGTTTAACCATTTCTCTTCTGAGATCTCCACAGCCTGTCACTTTTGCAGTGTGCTGTGTGTGCTGGCTACGCTGGGGCACGTTTTCCCTCAGAGTATGGGCATTTAATTCTTTGTATTGATGAGTCATACACAGCCTCATGTCCTGATGTTTCTGCTTCCACTGCTGGCAGAAAGGTGACAGTAATATTGGTCTGGTGCTCCTTTTGTACTTTGCATAAATTGGGATTTTCTACAAAAGCCGGTGCTATCCCATCAGCTAATATTGAGGATAACCAGGAAAGGGGGGTTTGAGCGTGCAGCACAGTCATGAGTATGCATGAAATCATAAGATCCTTGAGTTGTAATAATGCAGTACAGTGTTTCTCCCAGTCTTATTTGGAAAATTAATTAGAGTAGTCTAGGAGAATACTCAGTTAAGTGAGCTGAATAAAGGCCACGGTGTAAGGGGAGGAATGGTGCTCACAGTGAGGTTTTTACAGGTAGGACCCTCTAAAGCCCTCTCTCTTGGGGTTTTAATACCTGGGGATGTCAGTAATTGCTCAGAGAAAAAAACTGGAGGTGGGGAGAGCCCCTCATGTGACTCTCAGACAGGACAAGGGAACAGACCTGGAAAATAATAGCAAGTTCATTTTTAAGAGTGAAAAAATCTCACTGTTAAGTAGTGGTGGTTTGGATAAATATGAAACATAGACTGTGTGTTTTCCATATGCATTTTTATGCTGTTGTAGACATATATGAATATAATTTAATGCACAGCAGGATTTGTTCTTCACCTGAACATTAACCCAAGTACTTTGTGAGTACAAACCTTTACTGGGGAGCTGTGTCAGAGCCTTGAGTTTTGTTCTCAGTTTTTGCATGTCTGTGTAATGTGTTTTTCCTGTGTCCTCCCTGCAGAGATGTCCAGGTCTTTGCCTTAAAACCATTTTGTCCAGTCAGACTTGGGAGGTGGAAAAAAAAAATTGGGCACAGTCTCAATTGCCACCAAAGTATTTTTCTCATGTCCTTTGTATAGGTCTCAGCAGAGGTGGGGATCAACTGCTGACACATCTCTTAGATTGGCATTTTTCATCCCATTGAGAATACAATTTCAGAGTGAATAAAATATGTATTGAAAAGCACCAGGCAGACAAATAGAAAAATTCTCTTATTAATGAGAGATTTTGTATGCTTTGATTTAGCTGCCGCATCAACCGGATCCTGGAGTCCCCCAGAGGAAACGCGCTGCTGGTCGGCGTGGGTGGCAGCGGGAAGCAGAGCCTGACCAGGCTGGCAGCCTTCATCAGCTCCCTGGAGGTCTTCCAGGTCACTCTGAGGAAAGGCTATGGGATCCCTGACCTGAAGGTAGGCAATTTTTAAGGCTGAGGTGTGGAGGGAAAGGAAATAAAAAGCAGAACTTGCCCAGTAAACTTTGTCTTGCTGTATCTCTTTGCTTCTCCATCTGTGGAGGTGGAAAACAATTTGATGTTCCCTTCACTCTGTATTCATTTTCAAAGAATTTATGAAATATGGAGACATTTCTTGTCTCAGATACGGAAAAGCAAGATGGTGACAGATTTCCCTGTCTGCCATTGGCCTCTCCCGTTGTTAGAACTGATCTAACCCAAATTTCCAGTGATGAAAGTAACAAATGATTCTTTTGGAAGAAGCATGTGTGTTTGCTGAATTTCCAAGAGAGTTTCTGAAATGTTTCCCAGTGGGTTCCTTCAGGGCCCACTGCCTGACCTGTATCCTGGTTGGGGGGGGCAGGAAGGAAAGGATGGAGTTTGAGCTGAATAATGGTGGTTTTCCCATCTCATGAACAACTTGGATTCCAAAAAGACAGTATCCCTCATTAGGAGGACACTGTCCCGTCAGAAGTGAAACAGCTTTTTGTGTGAGCAGGATATCTGTCAGCATCACTGCACTGACTGAAGGGTGTCTCTGCTTGGACTCTGGGAGAGAAGGGGGACGTACACAAGTGAAAAAATCCATGTTTGCACAAGGCGTCCTCCTCCCTTCCTCACAAACAGAAAAATGTGTTGCAGCAGCTCAGCAAAAACCCCAAACTATTACTCATATATACTTGTGAAACTGGAGGAGTCCACAGCACAAAGATACCAAGGACCAACGTTCCCAGTCCCCGCTGTCTCTCCCAGCCCCTGTGTATGTGAGTTCCTGTACCCATATCCCAGGGCAGAGGGGGACTTCCTCAATGCCCCCAGCAGTCTCCACAGCCAGGAGCTGCATGGACGTCTCCAGCCACGTCCATGGACCTCTAAGTATTCCAGCCACGGCCCTATTGTCCATCACTGCTCGGTGGGGCTTTCTTCTCATTTTTGTGTTATACAGGCGTGGGCATGATGTGAAGTCTTACTTCCAAATGGTTGCAGTGATGAGAGGAGCCATAGGACAAGGGGGAAAGGTTTTAAATTCTCAAATAGCCTGGTTGTCGGTGTGGCACCTACCCTGTGCTTTGCAGAATGTCAGTGCAACCCCTGAGTCCACCTGCTTTTCAACCTCCAGGCAGACCTGGCAAACCAGTACCTGAAAGCTGGTGTGAAGAATGTGGGCACAGTGTTCCTGTTGACCGACGCGCAGGTGGCAGATGAGCAGTTCTTGGTGCTGGTGAATGACTTCTTGGCATCAGGTACTTCTCTTGGTGCTTTAGTTTCTCCTCTCCCCTTGTGAAATACAGTTTTGCTCATAGTAGTGTCTAGAATATGCAGAAGACAATCTATGAAGTTAGCTAGGAGATGCCCAGGTTAAACTCTACATGAAAAGCAGTGCTAAGGTCTCCTTGGTGAGGATGCACTCCATCACCTGGTAGATACTTTTCTTTCTCTGATGTCTTGTTCACAGTTTTCCACACTTGAAAAGTGTCTGTTGTGATACTGCAGCTGAGGACAGAGACAAAGGAAAGTATCAACAGAGGAGGAGTTTGACCTGTGGATCCTGTGTATCCACACTCCAGTTGTTTAATAAAGGAAGGTTGTTCCTGCCTGGAATATGTGGCTGGAGTTTCTGTGAGTTGGTGGATGATGCAAAGCCACCCCATGACCGAGTCTGTGTGCATCAGCTGGCGGCTGGTCCCACTCCAGTCATTTTCCTCTCTGATTTTACAAATGCGTGTAAGTTTTTGAGTTGTTGCTTGCCCAAACAATTGCAGGGTAGTCACCCTACGCATGTGCCCGTGTCTGAGCCGTCCCCGTGCCGGCTGCGCTGCAGGGACAGCACAAGCTGAGTGTGAGCTGTGTCACTGCGACTGCAGGGGGTAACCCAGAGTGGGTGCGTTCCTCAGACTCCCTGGAAAATCACTGCTGCTGACTGCATGACAGGTTTTCCCTTATTTATGAGTCGAGAGTGGGAAGGTACCAGCTGGTCCAGTGACCTCCATGGATGGTGAGGGGTGGGGAGTTGAAAGCACAGGGGAGCGATAGTTTGTGAGTAACTCCAGAACTGACATATGTGGCTATAAATTGGCCAGATGGTTTCAGCAGCAAACAAGCCCTGCCTGTGATGAATTTCTAACCAGGAGTAAGGACAGGGGTTGTTGTGGAGGACAGTGAGTAGTTTCCACCACCTCTTACGCATGGTGTAGATGACTTAGACATGTCATGAGTGAAGGTGAAGCTCTGTGGTGTCCTGTGGCACGGGGCAGGCTGAGCAGGTGGGCTCCAGCACGTCCACATCACCTTACCTTTGAAAGGTGTTATGTTTTTCATGTGGTTGCTGTGTGGGGAAGTGGGGACAAATCAGAGCTCCTCACTCATGGTCCAGGGAAGCAGCTCAGAACTGCATCCAGACTGAGGGCCCATGGAGGGGCACTGTGACATCTTGTGACATGAGGTGGTGCTGCCCGAATTGTGTGACTGGTGGGTCTGGCTGTTCTCTGCTGGCTGCTTGGATTCCTTACTTGCTTCATTTCTTACTATCACCTAAGAAACTACAGCAAAATATATATTTTAGTCTTTCTTATAAACGAGCAGATTCCTGATTAGTGTCTTTTCCTAAGTGATTAGTGCTCATATTGACAGTATCTCACTCAATAACAAAGATTTCAATCAAATCAGAAGCCCAAAAGGAGGTGAGTAGGAGATAAATTAAGGAACCACTATATAAAAATACTTGGTTGAGTACATTTTTGGCAGTCAGTTGAATAACTCTTAAGTTTTAAATGCTTTTTAAATGTTTTGGTGATCTGGGAGTTGTTTGGCTGCTGCTGGCAATGGTGGTGGACAGCTTTAGAAATTGTACGTGTCACTAATTCATATGTGAAATTAAAATGACTTTGTTATTGTGTATAGTATATTAGGCATTTTTTTGGTAATCTAATTAGCACTATAGATCAGGCAAAAAAAAAAAACACCTTCCTGTACTTTGATTCTATTCTATGTTTGTTTACTTTGTGCTTTTATAAGAAAGTTTGCTCTCACAATTGTTTATTTTTTAGCATAATGACCTTCTGTGCCTCTTTCTGCTGCTGGGGCCTGTGGGCACCAGGCACAATGATTTTTCTCGTGGAAGGGGGTTCCTCACACCCCTGGAGAGGTCACCCCGCTCTGCTCTAGGACTGCAAACACTAACACAACCCAGGCCAGGAACCAAAGGTGCCTCTCTCTTAGGTGAGATCCCTGATCTCTTCCCGGATGATGAAGTTGAGAACATCATCAACAGCGTGAGGAATGAAGTCAAAGCCCGGGGGCTGGTGGACTCCAGGGAAATTTGCTGGAAGTTTTTTATTGAGCGTGTTCGACGGCAGCTGAAGGTGAGAGGAGGCCAGGGGCATCCCAGTCCTCACCACCCACCTTGGGGCAGGGGCACGGGGTGGAGATGCTTTGGGCTGTGCTGCAGGGAGGTCAGCCTGCCGCCCGAGAGGCCTTTCCTCCTGTTCATGGTGCTCTGATTCTCTCAGCAAGCTGTGCTAAAGCATAAGAAATTATGTCTGTTGTCATCACCTCCTGGGCTGGAGACAGCACTATGGAGCTTGAAAATTTTTCTCTTTCAAGAGCTGAACGGGGTCAGCCTTTCCAGTTTCAAAGCCATGCACTGGGGTTTAACTGGGGTGCATTAGGGCTAGGTCTTGCCGCTTGGAGAAGTTGCACAGGGGATCAGCCTTCATGTTGTTGTCAATCTGTAGCCAGAAGAATTAAAAAAAACCCCACCTTTATCTTAGAATCAGAGTGCTGGGAACTGAGTTGGACATGACACTGGAGCCCATACTCCAGCATAGAAAGGCCTTATAAATAAGTCCAAAGACATCAAAGCAGTTTCAGGACTTCCCAGCAATGCCCAGCACGAGGAGGAGGCAAGAAGGAGTTAGACTCTTCCATATAGGTGCCCAAGGCTTAGGTTTGGAAAACACTTCGTAGCTCAGGATGGAGGTGGTGACAGCTTGTAGAGATGTCTGGGCCAATGGTGCCAGCCAGGGCTAATGAGTGGGAGAGGGGTGATGCATCGAGTGAGGGACGCTGATTCCCAAAGTGGCCCTTGCTCAGATATTGCTACTTCATTGCAAAGGTGACAACTTCTCTGTGTCCTTCACCTGCCTGATCAGCAGACTCCCTAAATCCAGCCACAACAGGCTTGCAGTAGAAGGGCTGTGATGGATGGTGGAGGCTCTGGGTTGTCTTGTGCTGTTAAAGCTGGTGGTGGAGCAGCCATGGGGAAAGGTGCTTTGCCTTGGCCTGGCATTACACCCTGGGTGAGGAGTTTCCTTCTGCAAAAGGGAGGGCTTGGTCCTTGGGGAGCAGTGGCTGTGGGAGATGAGGGTCCCAGCCTGCAGGGACAGGCAAGAGGAGGAGGGATGGGCGCTGGGGATGGGGAAGAAGGGCTGGAGGACTCTGAGCAGGGCAGTAACAGCCCCTTCACCAGACCCCAGGGTACAGTGAAGAGAGATTTCCCAGAGACCCACAAACTCTGTGTGATTTACTGCAGCTCAGAAGCTTTTAGCAGCTGTTGGATTGAAACAAAAGCCTGAAAAGCAAAAGACCTGCTGTGTGAACACGAAAACGAACAGGGACAATGAGTTCACAAATGCTTTTATCTCCATTCTGCTTTGCTCTGAGCTTTCTCTATTTTAAAAAAAACCTCTCATTCTGATAAAAGCGTTTTTTGAGTTTGAGCCACCTCAACCCTTTCCAGGGCTGGCTTCCGGGGAAACAATCCCGGCAGGCCCGTGGTCCTGCCAGGAGAATTTACATCCATTCACTTTAATTCCTGGTTGCACCAGTTGAATCTGGATGCCAGTTCCCTGCTGGGCGAAGCTTTGTGTCGCTGGGGAAGCGGGGCAGAATGGTTGTGTTAAACTCTGGCTGCAGCCTGGGAAGCGTGCTGGGCTCTGCTATTGACCGTAGCCAGGCTTAACACCACTGCTTGTTGTAACTGCAGAGAAATAAACGTGCTTGCTGCTAGATCGTGCCTTTTCCAGGAATCCAAGTGCACTTTTCCAAGTGTGAGGGCTCAAGGGCAGAGGTTGCTGGTCCCTCAGCTGGTGGTGTAACATCTTCCACTGCAGAAGGCTGGGCTCACGGCCGGAGCCTGTTCCCAGCCATCCCTTCTCCTTCCTCGGCCCCGCAGGTCGCGCTCTGCTTCTCACCCGTCGGGAACAAGCTGCGGGTCCGCAGCAGGAGGTTCCCCGCCATCGTCAGCTGCGTGGCCATTGACTGGTTCCAGGAGTGGCCCCGGGAGGCCCTCGAGTCCGTCAGCCTCCGCTTTCTGCGAGAAATGGAGGCCGTGGAGGTGAGCACTTCACCCACCCGCCCCCGGGGGTGCAACCCCATCCCTTCCTTCAGCGCCAGCAGTGTCCCACCGGGTCAGGAGGGAGCAGAGGACTCTCTGGTCCCCCTTCTCACTCTCCAACGCTCAGGCAGGACACTTGGGGGGCGGCTTGAAGAGGAATCGCTCTAAATGTGGTCCATTTTTTAAAGAGAGGAGCATGGACCTGAGCAGAAGGTCCATGGGCGCCGTGCTCAGGTGGGTTAGGAACTGGTGGCGTTGTCAGGGAAATGAGGGCAGGAAGGAACCCAGTGCCTACGGCCATTGCAGGGAACACACGCCGCTCTGAGAGCATGGACTTCTCAAGGGCAAAAATCTGTCATCTTCTCACTGATGACAGCCCGCTCCTTGGCCAAAAGAGACTCAGTTCTGTTTATTTAACTCTTCTGGGCAGGATTTTGGAAGAATAAAGTCTACAATGTTTCTTTTTAGGAGTGTGCCCTTTCCCTGTTTGTACAGAAGAAAAGCTCAAATTTATACTTAAAAGAGTTATTTTATGGAGCTAGAAAAATTGCTTGGAATAAGATAAAGTATGAAATAAAAAGATATAAAAAGGGGTATAAAACACACAAACAGACAAAGTTATTTTAGAGATAACAAGTGAAAAGCAATCAACTTAGATGTTATATCCTGGATTTTGCTGCAGCAGAAAAAAAGTTAATAAATTCCTTTATATATAGCACAGGTCTGTGCCACATATAGTTGTTCTGCTTAAAATGTTTTCTCCTTGTCTTCTTATCTTACTTTTAGGATTCAGTGAAAGATTCAATAAGCAAATTCATGGCCCACGTCCACACAAGTGTCAATGAGGTTTCCCGCTTGTACCTCAGCAACGAGCGACGGTACAACTACACCACCCCCAAGTCGTTCCTTGAGCAAATCAAACTCTATCAGAATTTGCTATTGAGGAAGGGCAAGGATTTAAAAGCAAAAATGGAACGACTGGAGAATGGCCTGGAGAAGCTCAACAGCACGTCTGCACAGGTGAGCCCACCCCTCAGGTTAGAACCTGCTGCTTTCTGTGTTAGGGACAACTCTGCGTCCTGGTTTGAAGGAGAACTTTACAGACTGAAACGGTGCAGCGTGTGAAATTTGTACCAGATCCTGACCCTAGTCTGGCTTGAACTGGGTTCCTGGAGGTGCGGGAGTTCTATTCTGCACTGGAAAGGCAGAGGGAAGAGGTGTGTGTCGCGTCTCTGCTGTTGAGGTGGTGCTAATCCCAAATGAATGATCACAGTGAGATGAGATAGGGGGACAGCTGGCAGTGTACATCTTCTTTTAATGGTTGTATTTCAGCTGTAGGGACAAAATAGCTTGTACAATACGGGAAGACTAGCGATTTTTGGAGTTGCATCCAGGAAACCTACAATAACCTCAACAAGAATCCTGTCTTTCCAACTAAAGAGAGTCCTTTTAAAATAAAACCGATGTTCATTTTCCTTGCGTTATGGAATCCATCTCGATTCCATAGTCTCAAGTGCAGATCAGCCATCCCGAAAGCACCCTGCTGGAGAGTGGTGCTGGTGCTCTTCTGTGGTAATGACTAGATGTTGCTCAGAGCATTTCCCAAAGCTCTCTGTAGCAAGGTTGAACTGCCTTTCAGAACTTTGCTCTCTACATCTGCTGCTAAACTCACATTTCTCTCTCCATTTCATATTCTATTAACTCTTAAAGATGTTCACTTATGAGCTTCTGCTGTAGCAAATAGGCCTCTCCTGAAGATGCTCCAAAGAAACACCGGGGGTTGATGTGGATGAAGGACTAGCAGGGTCAGCCCCTTCCATAGATAGGCTCTGGATAATGCTTCTGGCATAAATCACGTCTGTCATGCTCCGTAGGACACCTGCTTTACCAGGGTGATGGATGGGCTTTATTAGTGCCTCTCAACTCTGATAGTCTACATCTCACTTCAAACAGTCGCTTTCTTTGTGGTCTAGGGCAGGTCTTTGAGAACATGGGAGGGGAATGGGCATGTTTCATGTCCCCTTTGCAGATTTTAGCATCTCCTTTGTAAGGCTGCAGCTGAGGTAGAGCAGGCAGGAGCAGAGAGCGCCCAGCACAACCAGTGATGCCCACCAGAGCAATAGGTGTGAGCCCTCACTGCAGAGCAGTCCTCGCACCTGCCTTACTTATGGAGGAAGAGAATTTTGCTAACTTGTGGGGTTTTGCTGGTTCTGATGATGCCCAGTGGTGGACAAGATGGGTTAGGTCTATTTTTTATCAGGAGCAAGTAATACAAAACTAACCTTTAGAGAAGAAACAAGTCGAGTAGTGCTGGTCAAAAGTGGGGACACTTCCCTTCTTTATTCTTCAGGTAGATCTTCATATGGGTGCAACATTGGCAAGGGTTCTTTGACCAGCCACAAATGTGGTGCTGGGTGGGGGTGGAGGCCTGGGGAGAAGATGGGAAGCCACAGCACCAGCAGGTCTGGTAGGGGCTGCTGTTGCCAGGAGGGTAAGAGAACACAAAGTTGCAGTAAGGGGACAAGAAGTTCCTGTTTGTGAGGTGATTAAGATGCAGAGCAGTGAGGACAAACATGTCAAATCTGAATCTAAAATTAGCACCGGGGGCCTAAAATTAAACACCTAAATTATCAGATGTGCGCAATAGTCAAAACTGCTGTTGATTTGAAATCACAGTGTGGATATTTGGCAGTATTGGAAATCATACCTGAACGTTCAGTCTTGAATATGGATTTAAAAGTGTGAACTTTACATTCACCCGTGGAAATGGTTGGGTTGGGCGCTGAGGAAGTGACATATCTTCTGTCTGACGTGTGTCATCGCCAGGTTGTGTTCATGGTTCTAGGCAGCCATACACTGTGGGGTTTAAAGCAAAGGAGGAAGATTTTGATACCTGGGTATGACCTGGTTGAGCTTTAGGTCTGAGGAACAGCACTCCCATCATCAGCGTTCTCCAGAGTCCTGTGTGCAGAGGTGGGACAGGTTAAGTCTCTGATTTTTATGTATTTCTGTAGAGTGTTCAGTGTGGCCTCAGCATGAGGGGCTGTTGTGTGAGCGGTTCTAGGGTACATTTAGACTCAGCCATTCCAGTTCCAAAGTAACCTCTCCCTCTCTTTTTACTCTTCCCACCACCACTGGCTCTTTGTTTTTCTATTGAGATTTCTATATCTTGATTCCATTGACCAATTGTTCTTCTAAAGAAAGGCCTTCAATTGCTTATGGGCCAAACCACCTGGCCCTGAAGACTAGGACTGTCCCTAGTACTCAGAAAAGCGAAGCTGGCTTCCAGTTATTAGGCCATAATAGACTTGGGAAGATGTGTGAGATGAGTCATTTGTTTTTTGGAGTGATGTTTGCTGTGAAGAAGTTAGCCCTCTGTTCAGACCCCTTTGCAAAGTAATTTTTAGGTCGACTTTGGTTAATAATTGCATCACTGGATTCTAGATTCAAGTCTTGCTCTATCAATTAATGCCTGACCTTTGTGATGTGTTTTGTATTCTTGAAGCAAGGCAGGGACAATCACATAAAAGGAGTCTTCTGGGATCCTGCCCTCCAGGTTTTTATTCTTGAATAACTCTTTTTATTCTGTCCTGATGGTCAACAAGCACTTCCTTCCCTGGTGCAGTCACAGAACATTGCCCTTGAATCCCTTGTTTCCTTTCCTTTTTCCCTTTCGTTAAAAATTCCTTATCAGGTTTTCCTGGGCTCAGGAAGCTGCTTACAGGTTTTTCACACTTGGGACCGAGTACAGACCGTTTTGTGGCCAGTGATGCCATTCTATGTGCTAAGGTGTGTGGTGGATCTGCCTGCTCACACCTCAGTCTGGTTCTTATCCTGGTGTTGCCAGTGGGAAGGATGTTAATAGTGTTCTCTCCAGGGGGAGGGTCTGCTGGGATTTTGTGTGACAGTTCACTCTCTCCTTGTACTGTTGGTGTCTTGTAGTTCTTCCCTCTTCTGCGTAACCAGCTACATGTTACCCAAAGGGCACCTTCTGCTTTCACTGGTGTTGGTAGACTCTGGAAAAGTAGATGTTTTTCTCACCTCCCCTGGACGTGGCAGTGACTCTTCTGTCGTGTCTCTGGATGTAGTTTGTAAATCAGGTGTCTGCGGCTACAGGTTCCAATGTGGCAGCAAGAGCCGAGCAGGACAGGTCACGGCAGCACCCTGACCTCCCCGGGGGCTGTGAGAGACCATGTCTTTGAAGAGGTGTGAATCTCCAATCCCCTGCACTTGTTTCGGACATAAACCAGTCTTTTCCTGCCCCTCCATGTGGAGCTGCCTCTCTTTATCTGTTTTAGCAACTCCCTGGTGGCCCTGTTGTCCATGCCCGTGTCCACATGTCAAGAGCCCCTGCTGCACGCCTTCCCGAGCTCTGCCTTGCAGGGTGATGGCTTCTGGTGTTCAACCCTCCCCTCCCATTGAGTGTTCCTGGTTTCCCTCACTCTGAGGTGTAGTGGGGTGACCAGGGCTGGACACCAGGAGCCCACCAAGCTGTTCTGTCACTCCTCTCAGCAGGACATGGCAGGGATAAAAAACAGATGGAAAAGAACTCCTGGGTCAAGATAAGGATGGGGAGAACACTCAGCAATTACTGTCACAGGCAAAACAGACTTGACTCAGGGAAATTAATTTAATTTATTGCCAATCAAATCAAGGTAGGGTAATGAGAAATAAAACCAAATCTTAAAACCCCTTCTCCCCACCCTTCCTTTCTTCCCGGGCCCAACTCTCAGCTTTCTCTTCCTCCTTGGCAGCTCATGCTGCTGGTGCTGGTCTCTCCCTTGCTGGGTTCCTCACTGCTCCAGTGCATGGACCATGTGTATGAGCTCTCCAACTGTGAGCCCAGAACCACAGGCAAAGGAGAGCAGCAGTGTCCTGCTAACAACTGGAAAAACTGCTTTCTGTGCTTCCAGGGCATCACTCCCTCTCCCCACAGGCTCTCCATGCCTTTGGGTGCTGCTCAGCCCCACTGAGTGTGGGGCAGGTTGGGGAGCAGGCTGGTGAGTCTCCTCGTGCCTTCTTCCCCCCTTCACATTGCTTTCCCCCCCAGGTGGATGAGCTGAAGGCCAAGCTGGCAGTCCAGGAAGTGGTGCTGAAGCAGAAGAATGAGGACGCTGACAAACTGATCCATGTGGTGGGGGTGGAGACGGAGAAAGTGAGCAGGGAAAAGGCAATCGCCGATGAGGAGGAGCAGAAAGTGGCACTGATCACCCAGGAGGTGGAGCAGAAACAGAAGGACTGCGAGGAGGACCTGGCCAAAGCTGAGCCTGCTCTGGCAGCTGCCCAGGCTGCTCTGAACACCCTCAACAAGGTAGGGTGGAGATTCCCATGGGAATCCAGTATCTCCTCTCTGCATTATGGGTGGGCAGTGTCGTCTGGCGGGCCAAGGTTTTGGGCATTGTATTGATCCTCCTCCAGCTTCTGCCCAGCTGAAGTTGAGGGAAGAAGGATCAGAGATCCAGTGCAGTGGGGAGAGTTGGTGACTTCTTGGGCTCCTCTGGGCATCCTTCCTTCTTGAATTCCCTTCTGTTATAGGGACAAAACTTGGTGGCCTGAGGGTTTGGACTGGTCTTCTCCAGCTGCATTGGTGTGGGATTTGCCTTGTCCTCTCTTTGTCCAAGATGTTCCTCAAGCCCTGTTGAGTGTGATGCTCAATGTCTGATATGTACTTCTTGGCTTCACAGGTGCACTCATGGGGTGGCTTTTGGTTTGGCACGATAAGAAGTGCTGACAGAGAAACCTCATTCTGTGTCTGGGTTTGTGCAGTACGGGATTTTGTTAGGTGGGGAGAGGACCTGTCCTTCAGCAATGTCTTTGGGCTGGGCAAGACACTGCTGTAGGTTGGGGGTAGTTGGGTACTGAGTGTGGGGTGACCCCTTGGTAGAGCTGTACATTGCTGCAGGCAAAGCCACCCCAAAGGAAGATGCCAGCAGGGAAATGTATAAGCAGGAGATAAGGGCTGCTCTGACTGCAGGAGACTGAGGGATTGGCTTAGGGAAGGCTTTAGATATCTTGGAAGGTTTTTCCTTCAAGGGCACTCCAGGGGTTTCTGTTTGGAGCCCAACACTTTGAGGTGTGCCCAAGAGACGTGTACCTGCAAATCATTTTGATCTGCAGCTCATGCAGCATCCTGGAACACCAAACTCCTGCTGCAGCCATGGCAGAGCAGTGCCCGTGCACCAGCAGGGCTGGAAAATACGGGTTATTCCCATGGTCATGGCAAGGATTGGTTCAACCATACCTCCAACCATGGCTCAGTCACAGCCCGTGGAGCAGAGGGGAAAGCGACTCGGAGTCACCAGGAAGGGGTGGTCTGTTTGATTAACTTTCAGGAAAGACATGGCTTTGCTGCAGAGATGGCATTGCTTTGGCTTTTATTCATGGAAGAGAAAGGACTGTACAAATGGAAAAATGTTTCTCTCTTCATTAGTTTTGGGTTTGTGTTGGAGCTGTAGAATATCTCATTAGGCAAATATTAAGGAGATGCTGGGATTTTCTCTAGGGACCCATAAAGCAGCAATAGCAGAGCTCTGGGAGGCACGGTTTCCTTTACCTACTGATCAGAAATGCATCAGAGAGCTTGACCTGTTTGCTGACATGAATAATCAGCAGTATTTATGTGTGTGTATATATAGTTTCTCCCCAATTATCTAAGTCATCTTATTTGGACAGCACTGTTATATGCAACATTAATAGGGGAAACAGTGAGGAAAGCAGTGGAGTGAAACAGAGTAATAAATATGTATAGTCACCTACCAAGTAGCTCAGTAAGTGTGTTGATAGGTGGACATTTCTGTGGCAGCATCACCTGCTGATTTAAAAGAAGAGCAGCCATGTCCATTGAGATTTTTTGGAGATAGGCTGCATGGAGATGGAAGTGAGAGGAGATAATAGAATCATAGAATGGTTTGGCTTGGAAGGGACCTTAAAGACCATCCAGTTCCAACTCCCTGCCCTGGGCAGGGACACCTCCACCACACCAGGTTGCTCCAAGCCCCCTCCAACCTGGCCTTGAGCCCTTCCAGGGATGGGGCAGCCACAGCTTCTCTGGGCAACCTGGGCCAGGCTCTCACCACCCTCACAGCAAATAATTTGTTCTTGATATGTAAATCTCCCCTCTTCCAGTTTGAAGCCATTACCCCTCATCCTATCACTACATGCCCTGGAAGAAGTCGCTCTCCATCTCTCCTGGAGCCACTTGAGGGACTGGAACAGGCTTTAAGGGCTCCCTGGAGCCTTCTCTTCTCTGAGTTACCCAGGTCTTCCTCACTCTTCTGCCTAGGGCAGCGTGCTCCTCCTTCCCTTTCAGGGTAGTGCTGTCACTATTCCCTTTGTGGGGAAGCATTACCTGGCAGAGGCTGCCCAGAGAGGTGGCGGAGTCTCCTTCTCTGGAGACATTCACAACTCGCCTGGACACTTTCCTGCTCTGGGTGCACCCGCTTTGGCAGGGGGTTTGGACTAGATGATCTCCAGAGGTCCCTTCCAACCCCATGTGATTCTGTGATATTCCACCCTGCTTCCATAGACAGAGCCTGATAGACACAAAATATCAGAGAATATAGGTTCAGAACAATTCAAAACTGATAGAAACTGAAATTGACAGAAGTTCATGGATATTTTATTAAACTGGTGTTGAAGCAGCCCTTACCCTTGTTTTGACAAAGCATCTCATCTGGTGCACCTGATGCACTTCCACTTGCTTTTTTTCTTACGCAAACGCAAGAAGGTGCCCAGAGGGAGGGGTTTGGGTGTCAGCAGATCAAACCCTGAGCAGCTCGGTGTCATAGTTGTAAGTGTGTTAGAAAACACCCGCTTTCTCCCCAAATTGGCATTTTTCTGCTTAGGTTAAGATTCATCCCACTTAATCTTAGAGACTTGCTAGAGCTGCCTGTGCTGGCAGCGGAGGAGATGGGAACTCCCCTTCGGAGAAGGGTGTCCCTGGAGATGAGGTGATTCTTGGGACGGGGTGCTGCCTGTGCAGCCCCAGTGACCGCTCTCCCGCTGGCAGTGCTTGGTGGCAGTGCCTCAGTGTGGGCTGGATGGTGGCCCCAGGGAGACATGGGGACACACAGTGTGTACAGATAATTCAAACAGACCTTAACACCAGGGTGTTGGGCACAGGGAACGGTTGAGTGTGAAGGAAAGCTCCACAAGGGATTTTTAGATGGGCTGGGGGCTATTTGTAGAGGTTTAGTATTTGGAAAGGTTCCTATTTCCTTATCCCAATCTTCTGAGAAGGAAGAAACCCCTCTGCCCCCCAGGCAGCAAGGAAAGGGTGGGAGTCTGGGGAGGAACTGGGTGCTGTGCTGGTCCCAGGGGGGATGGAAGGAGCTGGAAGCAGGGAGCTGAGCACACAGGCTGTGAACATGTGGAGCAGGGATTTACAGGCAGCAGCAGGCTGGGAGAAACCCAATTTATCAGATTTGATAGCTTGGGAACCTGCCTCTATTAGTGGCAAAGTGAAAAGAAAGCCCATTCATTCTTGTCTAACAACCTTGGGTTTTGCCCATTTCAGAAGAATCTGACGGAGCTGAGGTCCTTTGGGTCGCCACCTTCAGCTGTCAGCAATGTCACCGCAGCCGTGATGGTGTTGATGGCCCCAGGAGGAAAAATCCCCAAGGACAGGAGCTGGAAAGCAGCGAAAGCTGCCATGGCCAGGGTGGATGGCTTCCTGGACTCCTTGATCAAGTTCGACAAAGAGAACATCCACGAGAACTGCCTCAAAGCTCTTCAGCCCTATTTGGAAGATCCCAAGTTCAAACCTGAATTCGTGACCACCAAGTCCTACGCCGCGGCCGGCCTCTGCTCCTGGGTGGTGAACATTGTGCGGTTTCACGCGGTGTACTGTGACGTGGAGCCCAAGAGACAGGCCCTCAGCAGAGCCAACGCCGAGCTGGCGGCCGCCCAGGAGAAGCTGGCCAGCATCAAGGCCAAAATTGCTGTAAGTGCTTGCCCTCTGGTGGGACCCCTCACACAAGTCACTGCTTGGGGAGAAATCGTCTTCTTTGGAGGAAGCTGCTTCTCTGCACTCATGCATTTTTAAGGGAAGGGTGGGAATCCAGAGACTCAGTAGATCGTTGTCTTCTACCCCTTTTATGGCTGCTTTCTACTTCTCACCTATTCTTCTCCAGCCTTGCTTACACTTTAATAGGAAAGATAATTATTAATTCTTATTATTCCTATCTAATTTTTAAAATGTAATTTACCTCTACTCAAGGGTCCTCAGAAAACTCATTATCTCAAACCAGTATGCTCCCAGTGAGGTACAGAGGGGCCGGGGGGAGGAACTGGGGGCTGACTGAGAGGGCTGGCAGCACAGAGCCGGGCTGGGCTGGCCCCCACGCTCCATCCCTGGTGATGGGCACGTCTTCTAGGATGAAGGCTGTTCCAGTAGGAGTCTAATAATTCAGCACTGCACAGCTCCCTGTTGGTATATCTTGAGCTTTTTTAGATTTTTTCTGCTATAAAAGAAAAAAACTCACTAAATAGAAGAAATTACTGTGTGATTAAAAGTTCCTTTCTCTAGAGAGTAGCTTCTTGCTTTTCTCTTTTTCCTTCAGAAAATTCTCTCTCTGCTAAAAGACATACTGCTTTTCTCCACCTGCTGTGCCCCAACCAATACCCACTGATTTAAAATGTAAAAACCACCCAGAACCCCACCAATTTTTCCCTCCCATTCTCCAGGTCCCTCCTGCTGCAGGCAGGCTCCACTTAGAACAACAGAATGGTTTGAGTTAGAAGGGACCTTTTAAAACCATCCAGTGCAACCCCTTGCCCTGGGCAGGGACACCTCCACCACACCAGGTTGCTCCAAGCCCCCTCCAACCTGGCCTTGAACCCCTCCAGGGATGGGGCAGCCACAGCTTCTCTGACCAACCTGGGCCATGCTTTCACCACCCACATAGCAAAGAAGTTCTTCCACACATCTCATCTCAATCTCCCCTCTTTCAGTGTCAAACCCTTCCTCCTTGTCCTATGTCTCCCCTCCCTGACCCAGAGTCCCTCCCCATCTCTCCTGGAGCCCCTTGAGGGACTGGAAGGGGCTCCGAGGTCTCCCCGGAACCTTTTCCTCTCCAGGCTGAACCCCTCTAACTCTCTCAGATTGTCCTCTGGGCTCTAGGGGCTTGGAGCATCTTGGTGGCCTCCTCTGGCCCTGCTCCAAAAGGTCCAGGTCCTAGAGCTGGATAGTCTAGGTGGGGGTGGGGGGGTGGGAAAAGGTCAATAAAGTCAAAATAAGTAAAATACATTGACAAATGAGTCAACATATTGACTTATTTTGGAAGTTGCACTCTCCCAAACCTGCCTTTTTTAAAGTGTGTTGGATCTGACATCCTTCTTCATGAGCGAAGCATCCTTTGTGGCTGTGCCTTTGTACTCATGCCCCATTTTGTGCAAAATCCCCTTTCAGAACCAAGGTCTGCTCTCCCTGGGGTGGCAGGTCTGGCTTTAAATAAGTGGCTTCAAGATACACACCCCGCGAGGGGCAGCACGTCCCTCCGGGCGAGCTCATCCGGGGACTCATCTCTTCCACCATCTTCATGTTACAAAATACATAACTCTTTTGATCCCCCCTAAGGCTTATTATTCTTAAGATGCTTACTATGCTTTCCAACTAAAAATATCAAAAAATCTCCACAGCTCTCCCATAGCCCCTTCCTGCTGCAGATGAAAGGCAGGTGGGCACAGCAGCTGGAGCAGGGAGGGATTTAGAGGTCTTTAGCCTCTAATTCTTCCTTCTCAGATGTGAAATACAGCGCTGGGGAACTTTTTTCATCCCTTTTTGTTGCTCATTTCCAAACATTTTAATGCCTGAGCTTTTATTTATTTCTTTTTCTTTTTTTTCTTTTTTCTTCTTTTTTTAAAGAAGAGGGATTTTGTTAAAGCAAATGGCAATCTTTGGGGGGATTATGGGTTCTCCACTGGCATGTATTTGAAAAACTGACCGTTTTAGCTGAGCTTTTTGCTCAGCAGATGGGTGATGATACCCTGCTCAGCGTGGGAGGGGATGTGGAGGTATATCCTCACTTACTGAGCTGGGTTATCTTGGAGAGCTTGACTGACGTGTGGCTGATTCATACCTGCTCACAACCCAGTCCCGAGCTCTTGCACACCCACTTTTAGTAATAAATGAGACTATTCTGATTGTCAGAAATCCTACGTAACTCTCCCTCTCCTTTGTCTGCCAGGGAAATGAGGTGGCTACGAGTCTGGGGAGTAGACCTGTAGCAGAAGGTGGATTCTCTGTGTCACACGTGGTTGTAGCTGGCTGTTAGTGCAGAGCTTGTCTGGTGGGGACTCACAGACACTATCCATCCCATCCTGGGGGCAGATATATCTGAGCATCTGTATGCACATACATCCCTGTGTGCACACATCCATATGCACGCAGAGACAGAAACTTTGTGTGTTATTAATTCCAAGACAGGTCAAGGAGAGTCTACTTTGTGTCCTGAAGAGCTTCAGATATCTCTGATATAATCCTTTTCCATTTTCAGGTTTGTTTCTGGTGCGTAGCTCAAAGAGTGTTAATGTGATTTACAAGCAGTTTAGCCTTGAGCAGTTTGCATGGGGTGCAGGGAGAATCAATTATTACTTCAACTTCTCTTATCAGAACTGAAATGTGCATTGTGGGAGGGTGAGCAGCTCCAGTCAAGGAAAGGGTTCCTTTTCTTTTTCTCCGGGTGGTTTGGGCCCTTCCTGCCCCTTTTCAGCCCTGAAGCACTTTGCAGCCCACCTGCACCTAAGATGGTTCCACCTAGTGCCACTTGGGCTCCTCTGCAACAAAAACAGCTTTATTGATTTATTTATCATGTTCCCTCCTAGAAGGTGGGTGCAGGGGGTCTGGTGAGGAGCTGGTTCAAATGGAGCTTCAGCTTCTCAAGGAGCCCCTTGGGGATCTGAGCACAACTCAGGGACTGAGTCCAAGGGGGCTGCAGCATCAGGATATACAGCATTCTCTTTCCTTTGCTGCCCTGCCCCAGTCCAATAACTCAGTTTTGTGTGTGCTTTGCCTCTGCCCTGTGTGCAGGGGGTGAGTTACAGGCTCATCAAAAAGCTCAGCACATTGCTGCTTCGGGCTGGTCCTGCTGCCACAACACCCTCAGGGTCTGTGTGCCGGTGCCTGGCGGTGGAGCCTGGGGAGAGCCATCTCTGGTGAAGGGCTTTCCTTTAAACTACGTGGTTATTTCCTCTTTTTTTTTTTTGTCACGTGCAGCGTCTCAATGAGAACCTGGGAAAGCTCACCACCAAGTTTGAGAAGGCCACTTCAGACAAACTCAAATGTCAGCAAGAAGCTGAAGCTACAGCGTGTACCATCGCTCTTGCCAACCGGCTGGTGAGTGTCAGCAGATGCAGCTCCGCTGGCGGGACTGGGAGGTCGCAGGTGCCGAGGTGCAAACTGTTCCCACACAGCACCTTACATCCTCGGGGTATTTTTTCCTTTTGGAATACATTTCCTGCACTGCAGCGAGTTCCTGTAATGAAAATGATTGTGCATTGGCTGTTTTCATAGCCCAGGGAAAGCAAAGCACTGCTCGTGTGTAAGCCCTGGCTGTGCTCCCTGCACAGCTCTCATCGCCTGTTCGTTATTTAAATAACACCCAGGTGATCAGGCCCAGCCAGCAGGGGTTCACCAGGGGCAGGTCCTGCTTGACAAACCTGATCTCCTTCAATGACAAAGTGACCCGCTTGCTGGATGAGAGAAAGGCTGTGGATGTTGTTTAACTGGACTTCAGCAAGGTATGTAATTTGTACCGACCCTAACGTAGAAAGCAGTGATACAGATAAAAAGATGGTCAAATGTTTAAGCTTTTTCCTTTGGAGGTGGAGAGTTGTGCCCAATTCTCCATTTCATTTTCTAAGACCTTCTTAGGTGACCTTCAGCAAATTGCTTTGGCCTGGATTTTCAGAGCTGTTTAGATTTAGATTTAAGCTTACAAATACTTAAAGGGTGGGTGTCAGGAGGACGGGACTGGTCTTTTTTCAGTGGTGCCCAGGGACAGGGCAAGACGGAAACGTGCACAAACTTTAACATAAGAAGTTCCATCTCAACATGAGGAGGAACTTCTTTCCTGTGAAGGTGGCAGAGCCCTGGCAGAGGCTGCCCAG